>SZWC01005855.1:15050-89601 GCA_023375785.1 Penium margaritaceum | reverse complement strand
GAGAAAGAGAGAGAGAGAGAGAGAGAGAGAGAGAGAGAGAGAGAGAGAGAGAGAGAGACGAGAGGGAATGAGAGAGTGGGGAGAGACAAGGGGGAGAGAGAGCTAGAGAGAGATAGAAACAAAGAGAAACAGAGATAGATAGAGAGAGAGGAATAGAGAGTGATAGAGAGTGAGAGAGATAAAATTCAAGGATGTAATGGGAAATAGATCTAAAATTGATAAGGGTGTGTAAAACTAAAAACATAGAACGAAAGATGGATTAGAGGAAGAACAATGCAAAATAGAGAGATATATGGAGGGAGGGAGGGGGGAAGGAGGGGGGAGGGAGGGGGAGAGGGAGGGAGGGAGGGAGAGAGAGAGAGAGAGAGAGAGAGAGAGAGATGGAGAGAGAGCTAGAGAGCTAGAGAGAGATGGAGAGAAAGAGAGAGTGAGACAGAGATAGAGAGAATAGGACATAGAGAGAGAGAGGGAGAAAGATACAGAGAGAGGGGGAGAGGACAATATTCTTACATAAGTGGATAAAATATTCATAAAAATATCCATATCAAAATGAATAGATAAGAAACATTTTGTGGATAAAGAGCACGATGTTGCTCTTTCTCCTTCTATGGTAACATAAAGGGAAAGAGAAATGATAAAGATAACAATGAGGGAAAACATGCCTAGATATATGTAGAAAAATGTAATTTACGGGAATTATACAAGAAGAATAGACTCAAATGAGAAAGGGATAGAGTTAAAATTATATAAATTTATGAATTTCAAAACTTTCTCCATGGATATAAATCCACTAAGAATTCAATACGGGTTTTCAAAGTTATACACATACATATAGATGAAAGAGAGCATGTATAAAATAAATGTTAGATACATTGAGACAAAGATGTATACATAGATAATTTACCACCACCATCCATGTTTCTTCTTTTTTCCCTCATCGTGTCATCAACTATTGCCCCTTGCCGCTTCCCAATCGATCAACATCAACTCCAAAAAGAAGTGTATCCATGATTCAACATGACTCAAGCATAACTCCACTTTCTATTCTAGCATTTTCGGGTCTAGAATTTTTTCCATAGTCGGATTAAAGCAAATGATGTGATTGCATGTCTAGCAAATGTTTTAAATGCTTTGTTTTCACCCTGTTCATAAAAGTCTCCCATACGATCAATTTCAACTTTCAAATTGTTGGATTTTGCAGGGGGCACATGAAGGAACGGGCATTACCTCACCGCAAAGCCTTCACTACAGGAAGGGAGTCCTTGCTGCTCCAAGATTTTTTTGAGTGTCCACCAAACTTAGCGAAATTCAAAGTTTGGAATAGAATCTTGTTAAAAGTACAAATACAAGTACAAGATCTGTCCAACAAACAGTAACTAAACAGAGTTAAGCTGCATGCACTCACGTATCTCCTTGCCCCAAACTAGGGCACAACGCCTTGCTAGGCCGTCAAGGCCGTCCACGCAAGGGTCTCAGTGCAGCCATCATATTCAATGATGGAAGACCTTAAGAGTATTAGTGCAACCTCCTTGCCTGGGTTGCAGGTAATGCCAAGCTAATAAGATTGTGAGAGGAAATGCTTGTAGATTCTTGTTGGTCTTGGTAAGGCCAGAAAGCCGTGGTAGACTAGCCACCAGCAAATAGATGGTCTTCCTCCTAGGGTGGCAAGCAGAGCGAGGCTTATAAGGGGCCTTAGAGTGATCTTTAGTAGTGTCCTCCATCCAGGCTCACAAGAAAAGCTATGGTTACAAGGGCCTTGGAGGGATCTCCAGCAACACCTTTGTCAAAGGTGATCGAGCTCGAAGGTGTGGAGCCTTGCACTTGATAGGTTGTAGCCATTGAAGACCATCTACTTAAGATAATTGAGTGTGCCCAGGCCACCACCTTTTATACTTGCGGCCGTGGCAAGTTGACAGCCTTGGTGGTGGTCGAAAAAGCTTTCTTTGTTGCACAATAAAGTTTCACCATAAACGTGGCTCTTGCACCACAAGTGACCACGTGGCTTTGTAGGTGCAAGCCATCAACATGTTCATGATCCTCATATCCTTTGTCTTCTTGTGGATGAGTAAGATCCATTAATCACTGTAGCCAGAATGCTTGCATCTCAACGGTCCTTTCAGATGAACATGCATCGTTGATGTCTCGAACCTTGGCTTTAGGAAAACTCCTCCAAAGGGAAGCTTCCTCTCCGTGGAACCTTCCTCTCCACCTTCGTTTTCTGCTGGCTTAATCCATACTCATAGGGAAGCTTCCTACCCAAGGAAGCTTCATCAGGTTCCATAGTGAAAATTCTCTGCAAGCCGATTCTGTCAGAGGCTTTGTTCCTTATCTATTGATGCTACCACATGATCACATGTGATCTATGGATTACCGTCACCATGAAGCTTGCACCCGAGCTCTCCACGTAGGTTGTCCACATGGCGATGAGAGAGATATGCTGAGTTGTGCCTCTGGACTGCCGGTGTAAGGCGGTCCCCACGTGTTGCCCTCACACTACTCCATGACTCAAGTTGAGTCAGGTGTGGTTCCACTTAACCATCAAGCATGTGCGGCATTGCACAGGCCTCTACTCCAGGAGGCATGTGCTATCGTCATGCTCATGCTTTAAAACAATTCTCCCTTAAAGGGAATGTTTAGCAGAGAAAATCTGGGCTCTCCATGGAAGAAATTTTGTGTCGAGCCGCACCCGGTAAATTCACGTAAAAATTTGTAAAATCTTCTTGGAGTCTCCGATTTGAGTTTTTTCTATGCCATGCTGAAGCACTAAATTTGCAAAGTTATCACTCACTCCATCACGAATCACTACATTGTAGAACGCCTTTATGCCCCCACCATGGACATGTTAGAGGGCATGATGTGCAACACATAATTGGATCCAACCCCTCCTTATCCATGAGCACATTGGCCTATGTTTTCTATGTAGTACAAAAAACCTTAAGCACACAATGCATGCCACTCTCTAATGCGTTGCTGGCATGTAAATCTAATCCTTGATGGATTAAGGGTGTGGAAAAATGAAATTTTTACTATGCTTCCCCATAATCATATCAACTTTACGGACTATGGAAGTGCCTCCTCCTATCTTAGGTTTTTTTCCACCAACATTCCCAACTCCAACAATGTACGACAAAGGTCATGGAAGAGATACTGAAGGCTCCCCTGATCACACTCCTCCAACCATATAAACGTTTTCAAGCATGTTGTGCAAGCCCTAAATCAATCGATCTTGTATTTCTACAACTTTTTGAATCCTCTGTAGTCTTTGCTCATGCCTCCACTCATAGTCCCAATTGATAGAGGAGGTGTCTCACCATCCGCCAAGTTTGGATCTCGCTACACACAAGTGAGAGGGGGCTAAAGTCTCCCAGTATTGCTAAGCCCAACTCAACAAGCCAAATTGGAAGCAATGTTGATTGAAATGAGCTACTACCCATATCTCTCCCCTCCCAAAACATCATGCATGCACAATAGTCAAGTAAGGAATATACCAACCTCTTGTCAAACTCTTGCAATGGAATAGTCCACCACTTACACAAAGCATGGAACTAAGTAAGATGTTGTAAGTTGCAAATTTTTTACTCCCATAGAATCTACAAATTTACATAGGCATCCACCAAGTCAATCAGTACCTTAAAGCTGTATTCAATGTTCTACATCACCACGTGTAGTCACATAGGCCATAAATCCTTGATGCTTATGAGGTTCGTAATACCACCATCATATTTACCATGGAACAGAGTGTGATGATGTCCCTCATACCCTCCTTCATACTCACCAATGGGTATAAATGGAATTGACATGGTAAAACCTCCATGCCCACAGCCATCGGCTCCACGTGTCATGATCTAATGTGTTTCCAAGTCCTACACTAGACCTAGCACATACGCATCATCCAAGTACATCAACACACATCTAGTACTTAGAATTATCACTTGTGTAACCTTTAGTGCATCTTGGAACAATAACGCATCAAGGTCAGAGATGTCATGTTTTCCGTAACACCCCCTCTTTGACAAAAGCACAAAGAATTGAACCATTCCCTCCCAAAAAATTGGAGGACTAGTTGCAATACAATGATTATGTTGGAAGTAGGATTTTGAAGCCCTTCTTATACACAAAATCAAATAAAGCTACTCGCTCAACTCAATCATAGAAATTCTTCATGTCGAAGCTCATCTTATTCCACTCGGTGTGTTCGTCCATCCACTACTTCAAGGAATTCACCATCATGTCCCCCTTGCATACACTCTTGTTTTCTGCTACAATGGTGCTCATTCCATGTGCACCTCACTCCATTTTTTTAGCCATCCACCTCCACATCACGCATGGCACTGATTTCTCCGATACAATCAGTCCCACCTTCTCATTTGTCATCCTAGGCACAATAAGCCTTGTTAATGCCGCAAAATCCAAACAAACAGGATGGAGCCATCCTTAGCATTTAAAATAAATTACTCATAGCAATGACCTAGTTAGTCACTCATGCTCCACCACCACAAACGTAGGTGGTCTAGTGTGAACTACAACAACTCTATCTGTATGCCCTTGCTAAAACTTAACATTGCCCTTGAGAATTTCTTTTCATTACAAATGCATCCTTAATATTAGGTTAGGCACCACTTGTAATAGAAGAGGACATGTAATCTCCATGAGATGTTAGGAACATTGCACTATAGACACTGCAACCATTACATGAATACCATTCAGCACAATTACATAAATCTCCCTCCACTCGAGCTTCTCTACCCATCACCACAAGCTCTCCAAACGGTGGCTACTACTCTTTTCCATCACCATATCATTTTACATCTTATGTTGTTGCTTTCCTTTGCCTACTACACCCTCTTAATTGTATCCCTCCTCTAAAATCAAAACCTTAATCCTCATCCATTTTTTCCATCTTCCTCTCCCATTTGTAAGACCACCTTGGTTTCAACTGTTGGAAACACTTGTCTTCATGATTTCCATCCCTCCCTCTTAGGGGTGGAACTTCCTCATCTCTCACATCCATTATTGAGTGACTACTATGCCTATACCACTGATATGTGATCCTCTCACCTCCTTTTCATGTCGCTTCATGCTCCCTCTATGTACCATCTGACCCTTTCCTATCCCTCGACCTCATCTCCCATTACCTTCATCCATCTCTCCACCACCACTAAGGATTTTCTACGCACTCATATTGGCACATCCAAGGCCTATTCATTCCTTGTTTCCCACCTTAGTCATCAAGCCCCCTCTTGTATCCAATATTGTGCCTCCCAACTCAAATGTATGTGTCCCTTGCAATCACTCCTAGCCCTCTTTTCTTGTTGCCATCCCCTCCTCTCTTCTCTTTACAGTAGTTAACAAGAAAAAGTAGCGAAGAAACAATAGCACCCTTGTGGGTTCCACTCCCCCCTTGTCAAGCTTCATACAACACCTTCTCAATCCTTAAGATCATGTCATTCAATTTTTCCATGTCCCATTCATCTATTAGTTAATGTATTCATCATGAAGTATAAATGCACACACACACACACACACACACACACACACACACAACCCAAATAGGTGTTATCATAGCACAAGACAAGTGATACATGAATAAGGACAATCTACATGCCTATCTTTGCAACATGAAAGGAGAAATGAAAAGTGAGTTCAAGGTTACCTAACTTGGACTGCGCCTTCAAGGACCTCACTCCGTCACCCAAATGAGCGAATGACTCATGGGGGATCTACAACAAATTATCCAAAGACTCGCGTAAAACAATAAATCATGCCATTCATATGGAGATAAAGTAAAAGAAGGAGAGAATCCTATTCATTTTCACACTCTCTTCTACACCCTAATTTTCTTGTGTCCAAGCCATAGAAGCACTAGGACTTGTGCATGAGCATAATACAAAGGTTTTAGTAAGCCCTTCGTAAACAAGTTGACGCATACATGGAGAAGGAGGTAAGCATCAATATTGACGCTCTTCATCCGTAGTGCATCTCAAACATAGCAATCTGTGAGATGGTTGTGCTCAGCAGAGAGATGACGTGTAGTTTTTTTATCCTTTTGAGAATGATTTGTTTAATGCAAATGAGGGGTACCTATAGAGTATAAATGTGCACGTCATCCAAGAATACGCATCACCAAGTTATCGCCTGTCAAGCTTCAATGGGCACTGCATACTCTACATACGTGGAACATGTGGTGATGTTGTCTTATTTACCTCTTCCCCTTGAAACCTCTCCTCCTCTTCTGATGAATACATTCCTTACCTCTTTATGTGATCATGTTTCATCTACCACATAATCACCATCACTAAAGCTAACCAAATGGAGACCATCATGTGTCTAGTAATCTTTCAGAACAATTATCGATGTGTCCATAATGTAGGAAAGGACACAAACCAAGGCCCTCATATAAAGAAACCTTATACAATCACCATACTTGGAGAAAAGGGTTATTGCATACGTGATGTCTGCGCAAGTGGTGAAAAACTTGCACATAAAATAACTTTAACAAACTAACATAGGTGGGTATCAATACTACAAAGAGGTACGTTAGTTTCATAAACTATATCATTCAATCCCTTTGCTATAATGGGAGTTACCATTTTATTGAACACCCTTTATGATAACAGCACACTCTCTTGCAAATCCTTTAAAATAAAATTGCTAGCCAACCTCAATCCATCCTTGTTCTTTGTTCCACCTAACCTCCATTCAAAAGGATGTGCCAAACTTTTCCAAATTCCTAACTTTGTATCGTTTCAGCATAAACTTGTTTGTCGAAGAGAGATCTCTCATGGATGGAGAGAAGAAAAGTAGATCATCAAAATACCCAAGAACTACTACCAACGATCTCCCTTCACCTTGAACAGAAAATGAGTGGTCTTCATTAAAACTTTGAAAACCTGAATCCAACAAGTGAGTTGCAAAGACCTTGACACAGCAACATTAACATTGTTGAAGACTATCAAATGATGTCTTGAGGAGGTAAACCTTGCCACTACCATCATCCACTCCTTCCTGCTATGCCATGAATTTCTCTTCTTGTAGTTATTAATGAATAAACACATTTTTTACATGTATTTGATTTTTCTTCCAAGTAGACTCCATTATTTCTACAAACATATAGAGACTGCTACAATACTTGCCTATGGGAACCAACGTGTCTCCAAAGCCAATGTCTTTAATCAGATAATGCATTTTTTTGGGAAGATGTGTCATGTATTCGTCCTTTATGTTTTCATCATGATGTTTCATCTCAAAGACCCGTTGTATTAATCCTTGTTTGCTTTCAATTAGCAGGTCAACCACCTTCCATGTATCAAATGTGTCTGCCTCACTTGAATCCTCCTAAGTTCTTTGATATGAAAAGTGCCACTCTCAACATGTCATTGTCTCCGAATACAATTCTAGAAGAAACGATGACATCGTATGACCCAAAACTGGTTAGTAACCCTTGATTTCAATTCGATCCCTAACTAATCCAATTATGCTTCCCCTCTAATCTTGATCCCCTTAAGGCCTAACACTTCCAGCTCCCTTAGGTGCCTTTGTCTTCTGATCATGATGCAAGTATTTAATCCATTCCCAATGAAACACTTCACTACCTCATCCCTAAAATCCTATGGAACCTTCATTGTGATCATGATGGTTCAAAATGATTCATTCAAAAAATGGGGCTAACGTCCTACAACCAAATCGTGTTTAAATTGAGATATGAGGTGTTCGTGGAGCTCACATTTAATGTTTGGTACCTTCACTTCTGAAGATATACTCATTCACCAACCTTATAACTCTATTCACTACAACAATGACACAATGGCCACAAGCATTCACATTGTCCTTGAGGTATCCCAAAATGAAGTAATGTTATCGTGTACCCCTTTCGTTTCAATGAGAACACCATGTCATGTATTCGTAGTCATCAATGAGGCCCTTTACATGTATTGTACCATCCGTTGTAAATGGTGGGTACTAATGGTATGGAGTGTAAATTTCATCGTGATCCAAATACGAGGGGGCCATGAATCTATGTTCATGTGGGAAAGCATTTGGTGTATCTCGTTGTTTCTTCTATGAAAACCAAAATTTGGCGTCTTTTGCTTATCTCAGCCGCTCCTTTGTTGGGTGCTTTGGCTATAATTATGCCAACACCTCAGGTATAAGCACTTTGATTGAGGTATAATCTAAGGCATCACATGGCTAGGAAGTGTTCTTCTCGTAGAACTTGGTCACCACCTCAAAACGTTGCTACTCTGTCACCTCCGCCGCTCTACGGCGCAAGTGACGTGGTGGTGGTGAACGTATTCTAGGGCATTAATCTGCAATTTTTCTCCCCAAATCTCCTCTCAATCTTCTCATAAGACTTGGGTGGCCAGTAATCTCACCTGTTCATCTTCTGAGCCACATGTGTGTGGTGGTCGTATTGCGAGGATGAGGCTCAACACCGCCTTCTTTGGTGCAGGACTTCTAGTTTCCATGGGGCTAGAAGGTGCACCTCATCACAAGCACCACCGCCATTGCTTGAACAGAGTGGAATGCACTTAGTAGGATCAATGAGTAGACAAAGGGGAGAGCACATCTCAACCATACAATTAGCCTCAATATAAACCCAGTGTTGATAACTATCGGCGCTCCAATTGATGGTTATTGCTCTCCTCCTCATCAATGCCATCTACTACCTGCTACTTCTACTCACTTCAACTTTAACGCCCTATTGAATGTCTCTTTTTTCTCTTTATGCATCCTCTAAAGCTACATCTATGTCTCACTCCTCATATGTTCACAATAGTGCTACCCTAAGCTCCCTCTGACGTCCATCCTTTTGTGTGTAGCACCAACCCTCTCTCTTTGAGTTTATCCCTTGTGGTCTCTTCAGCCAAGTGTCATGGCGCTGGTGCATGTTCACCACCAAACCATGGTCCCATAACCTATCATTGTTTTCGCTTTCTGTTACCCCTATCTGAGTGTGAGGTCTTACTACTTCCCCCTATCCCCTCCTCTTAAATGGTGTAAGAAAGAACAACTCTACAAGGAATTGCCCAGCCTTTATGTTCATGGACTCTCCCTTGCTCCCCTCGACCTTGGGTCCATGGGCGAGGTCGTGTTATTCCCATGGCCCCATCAGTGATTCCCTTTCCACTAATGTGCATACTCCTCCACCTGCTCGTCTACCTTGTTTCTCCTCTCTCAACCGATGTTCATATGAGGATGACTCTCTGTCGTGGGTCAAATCCCTTTCATGTCGGACTCACTCATGCCATGCATGCTAGCTTCACATTCGTTTGATCTGCAATGCCTCTTAAAGTACAAAAAACCTCTTTTGTATCCTCCTACGCTTTGCCTACCATCCCTCCACCCCCTACACCACAGCACACCTGCCCTTAATGATATATGCCCTGCCAACCACTTCAAATGCTCTAAAGCATTACACTCTGAACCCCTCTCTTACTTTCTTCACCGATATGGTGAGTCACATTCATCATTCTCGTACCCTCCTCTTAAATGTGCTACTTAAATCCTTTTAGCATGAACATCAAGCATCAACCCCAATGATGACAGCCTTAGTGTCCACTCATTGATCACATACTCTTCGTGATCAAAAAGCATCCAATCCATTGATACCACCATAGCACAACCCATCATGGGGTCATCGCTCTTCTCTCTCCACCATGTGCTCCTTCTGAATTATCCCCTCCCCTGCTTGTAGAACTTGAAACCTCTATGGACAACCCTCCCACCATTTTTCTTTGTGGCCATTCTTTTTTCTAGGTGTGTTTTGCAAAAACGTTGTCAATCATCTTCCTTGAGGCCAACCGTGACCCCTCCTTGTGGGCCCTCAATTGATCAGTCATATGAATGTGGCCTTTGGTGGTGCCCATGCTCTCATTTCACTTTGGTGGCTCTTCATGTTCGTCCTCCGTCAACCTCACTGTCTTGCCGCCAAATAGACATGTAAGCAAATGGGTACATAGATAGATGAATACATATACCATCAATAACCAAATGTCAAGTATCATTAATAACTTAGTGAGAACGTAACACCATGTTTGTGGTTCAAAAAATTTGATATTCTTGTTCTCTTTAGAGGCTATTCTTTAATGTTCAACCATGAATGTTTTCCGATGTGATGATGTATGCCAAAATATTCCTCTTGTAATCATTTACAATGTAATGTAGACACAAATACTATTTTCATGTTTTTAATATGTTTAAACATTCCTTCATAGTAATAGTATTCCTCAAAACCACATTCGCTCTTAGATCATGTGATCATTCATGTTCTTTATGGATGAAATCCATCGTTTTTTTCTTTCTCTTTTTCTGGGATATGGTGTTCATATTTTTTAAAAACAATAATCTATGCCTATTTTCCTAGTCACGCTAATGGTTTCATGCGTTGTTATGTCTCAAACATGTTAATGCACGAAACATGTCTCAATGACAATATACAAGTCTAGTATACAACGTTCTCCAATTACATTCGCTTGTTAAACATGAGGCCCGATGTGATGATTCATGTGGATACTTCTTCTCCTTGAAAACTTTCTTCTTGAAGAATGAATTGCAAGAGGTTTTTCCACTAAATCATTCAAACTGTGAAGCCTCACCTACATATTCATAAACACAATCAGTCAACTATCCCAATTCTCTATCTCATTAAACTTCTTTTTTCTGAAAAGAAAAAGGCTAAATCAAGTACAAAGATGTATGATACCCTACAACTTAATGATTTTGTCTTCCTAAATATTTTCCAGTGTGAAAATTTCATTCTTCACCCGGGTGCATTATCAAAAGGTATTTTTTGTAGATAAAATAAGATGTGGTTTTGTGATAGATTTCATTTATAGTCTTCTTAAAGTGACTCCAGACCTGTGTTTACCAAGTACAAAGCCAATGCCAGTGGCTTGACGTGCTCTGTGTGTTATGCGTGCCCTACCCATTACGTTTCATCATTTTTTACGAGTGTGCTGCCCCGTCCTTTTGAGAAAGGTCAGACATGGGCTTCCCAAAACTACGTGTGGACAAACCGCTTGTTCAATGGTAGCTTCAATGTCACCATACATAGCATGAATAACAGCACTAACATCATTGACTTTTCATCATGTTTTGCCTAACAAGTTCTTCAACAAGGTCACGAGATAGGATCACACATAGAATGTGGCACGTGCTCTGGTTGCATATCAATTGATTCCCTCCCATGTGGCTCATAGAGGAACACGGTGATTGAGGAAGCATCGCCTGTTGCTTTTGCCTTCAGTCTCACCCTCCCTTGAGGATGTGAATGTTGCATCCCCAGCCTCCACTTCCCCAGACAAGCCACTTTCACGGAGCCACCGGCCATCCTACACTCCGTAAGAGGGCACACATGAACAATTATGAAAGCAAAGGACACGACATGTTGTTTTTCCTGATAACGAGGACAAAAACCTTGACGCAACACTAGACGGCGGTTTTTTGGTTCCCTCTAATGATGCAAAATCTTAGCAGAAAAATGCCTACTTCTACCTCCAACCACAGTGGTTGCGGCAACAGCATGCACGAGCGCATATTGCAAGTTTTACATCGCGTTCATGTAAGAACTGGAAGGTGAAGCAGTTTCAAATGCAGTAGGAACGGTCACCGATGCCATCGTGGACCCTGAACAACTCCCACCTCAACATTCCCTTATGAAAAAATCCTCCTTCTTTGACAGTGGCAAACATGGCAAGAACATAGATTGGTGTTGCTGCTTACCCATCGTTGATGTTACTCTTGTTAAACGGGCAGCTTTGGGAAAGACGTGTAGCACCTTCGCGAGCACTACCACCTCCCTCACATTCCGTCCATCTACACTAAGCTGTCCCTCAACACTGTCCATGGCTAATACGAGGCGAGAACCTTCACGCTTTGTTCCATCTTCTACGGCGCACTTGTAACTGCACCTCTTCTACCAATCAAAGAGGCCTAAAAAAAACACCTAGAGTATAGGACAGCGAGGGAAAAAAGGGGCACTTCATTGATCACCCCAACTTAAGAGTAAAATCCTACATGCCCTCAAACGCATGCATCAACAATGCACTCCTCTCTTCTCTGCAACCAACTACGAGAAGCTGCTTGTCATCGTGGAGGTGCGCGACCTCACGCATGTCAATGGCAAATGTGTGGAGGAGTTATTCTCATATGGATAATGCTGTAAATTTGTGGCACACAAGCTCAGGTGGTCTCGGCTTTCTGGCATCACACCATCGTAGAAGCTTCCCGTGGATTGGGAGAGCCATGAGACATCCATGTCTAAATTGGTCACATTCCTCATTCGGATGCATCCCATCCCCGATGCCCTGTGGGTCAACGCAATCCACGCTAGCGTGTACCTAGGTAGCCCAGAATGCTTATGAAGGCAGCCTAGAAGATAATTCCCGTTGCCTCCATTCATTACTCAGATGATACTTACCTTGACAACGAGAGATCATACAGCCCAGATAATACAAAGTGGTTAATGAAACATAGCATACAACCTTAAGTAAAATGATTTGACCATACCATTTCATGATTTCTAGGGTCACTTTTTAATAAGAGGTTGAACTAGTCTCAATTACACAAGTTTAGGCTTGTTCTTTTATTCATTTGAAGAGGTCTAATGGCCTTGGCCAAAATTTCTCAAGCTTCCTTCGAGGTTTTTATGGTTTGAGGCTTATTTTGCTAGTTTAAACACTATACAAATTCAATGAAATTGATGTCACAAATACAAGTCCTATTTGAATCAACATCGTATAAATGATCAAATTGGTCAATTTTCGGGAAATGTGATATGAAAACATCAAAGTTTGCTATATGTGTAAGGGTTGAAGGAAAGGTACTTGTCGAAGTTATGTAAATGGAAAAATGGAATGTGACTTTTACAATGATTGTATACAAATGTGTGCATGTAAATGATATAGTTTTCTAACAAAACCATGTTGACATACTCGTTGTTCGCAAGTGCATTGCACGTGTGTCATGGTTTTGTCACTGTTCGCATCCATTGATGAAAGAGGATAGCAATTTTCTTCAATGTATTTCTATCCTTTCCAATGAATGTAATACACCTTACCTTGAAAAATGTGTCGCCATAAGCCCTTCCATGAACATTTGGGTCTCGATGAGTTTTAGGATAGAAAACTATGCCAGTATGTGCATTGAGCTGAGTTTGAAGAGTGCGAATTTCCCCTTTGAGAACCAGTGCCTCGTCTTCATTCTTGAGTTGGCATAACATCAACATAAAAATGCATTTATAGACGCCAAACCTTAAGTTTTCTTTGTCTCAACACTATACAACACCCATACATTGTACATATTGACTTCCTCCTCCTAATTCTCACTTCATTTTTGCTTGTTTGAAGTCCTTAGGTTCGTATGTGAAAGCTATATTGGAAGAACCGATGGCTTTCATTGCACAACTTGTTAATGAGGGCCAATACCATCATGTGTAGAGAATCTTCAATATGATTTTTATATGCCTTGATTGTTGAATAATTGTAGGCTAATCAAGTACTTGTGCTTACGTCTCACCAAGGGCCCACAACCACGGGGCATGGGAGGAGACATATAAAAATTTTGAATTGCAAACCCTCCTTTTTATTGGGGACTCTGATGAGCGCAAGGTTTTTTTTGTGAAAAATAATGTGCCTAAATTGAAATGTTACATAACATTAAGCTTTCCTTGTTTTAAACTGAAAAAATAATCCTTCAGGTGGGTTTAAAGGGTAGTGAAAACAATGGGCTACCAGTGGATTTGAACGTGTGAACTTGTTCATCACATTTACCCCTTAGTTCTCAAGGTCAATTAGGTCTAGGTAACAATATTGAACATGAATTTGTGTTCTACCTACCATTCATGAAATGATAGGCTGAAATCCACTGAATTCAACCGTCATGTAGGGTAGAGAGATATCTGTTTTGAAAAGGCATGGTTGTATTTCACTCAATTTGTGTAGGCAGTGTCATGCACACTACTACATGTGTGTAGGTTTTCTCTTGTTTGAAGTAGAATGTGATGATACATCAAATAAGACGTGCGTTGAAATTGTTTGAATCATAATCACACTTTAAGAAGATATTGGATGGTTTAAAAAACATTGCCAAATCCCCATTTTCTACATCTTCGACAACAAATCTTGCCTCTTTCATTGTTCTTATCGTGTAAAGCCTTCAATTCAATTACTTGTTCATAAGAATTTATGTTCAGTGTTTGAATCCCTTGTAGGTTATAATTCTCTCATGTTTTAATACCGCGACATGAAGGGGTCGTTGGAGCGGACATGTTGTACCATGTGGGGGGAATGGAGTTTGAACAGGTTTTTGGGAGTTTTTTTTTTTCAGCATCCTCGTTACATATTTTATGTTCATTTTTACTAAAGAATAATATCCCAAAAAGTTTTTACGCTGGATGAATTCGCGGAATTCATGCAATGCAAAACGTTGGCCAAGACAACATACCTAATAAGGTGCGTCGTTATAAACACTGCAACTTTGGTTCGAATGAAGGTTGAATTCTGAGAGTCAGGGCCCATGTAGAAAAACTCCGAAATCCCGTTACAATGTGTTAATACGTTTGTGTGGGGGGGGGGGGGGGGGTTAGGCTCTCTCACATTCTGAACTGGGTTCCTCGTAACCTCGCCGGTACACCCTTCACGCTATCTTCCCCGACGCATGTTCGGTCGCCCCCCCTCCATTGTCGCCACCTTATCCGGCATATTTCTGGCGCTGATGAGCTTGGCCACGTCATGTTGAATCTGCGCTTTTTGCCGGAGTTTGAGCCCCTACAAACGGCAGCCGGCATGGTCTTTCTGCACTTTCCCCTGCGTCGTGATGGAATCCGAGCTGGACAAGACGAATATGCTGCAGAGGGAGATGAGAAATTCGAACCGGCGTAGTTAAACTCTTTTGCCACTGGTCGTAGCCGACTGCTGAGGGCTACCTCAGCCCCAAGGAAGCCCGAGGTTTGAACCAAAGTTGATAACAGTATGGCGGAGGGAACATGTAAGAATTTTTCCACCAGATGAAAAAAATGAATGTAATAAGTAGTCAAGATTGGTTTTTTCTGGAATTTCCCCGTTAGGAAGGCACTAGCAAAGTCATCCTCCAATGCCTTCGGTTTTGCACGAGCTTCCTTAGGAATTTTATGAAGGAAAATGCCGCGGACTGTCCAT
Organism: Penium margaritaceum; assembly: GCA_023375785.1. NCBI lineage: Eukaryota > Viridiplantae > Streptophyta > Zygnematophyceae > Desmidiales > Peniaceae > Penium > Penium margaritaceum. The sequence goes on along the minus strand of SZWC01005855.1, from coordinate 74,446 downwards.
ACATGTTTCTGAAAGGCCTTGGGTATCAGCTGAATTATTTTTTCCACCGAAATCGAACTTACATCTCCACATCGTCGGCACCACATGAGGTGAAAGAAAAAGGTGCTTAGGATGTACTAAGAATAATTGATTTTTTTGTTGGACACGTCCCATTATGACATGAAGCAATGTCGGAGGATAGCCAGTGATATGCGCAATGGAGCGTAGATGGTGAACAAGTAGAGGTTGCCAGGTAGAACACAATTCAGAAACGTGAGCAATTTACAATTAGCGATAAGAATACTTCCATTACAAGTGTCAAAATGAACTAACATGTATTTACAAGTGTCCAGGTACAAATGAGGTAGGGTCGTTGGGTCGGTCGTCAAGCGACGCCGTGGAGTCACATTGTGAGTGGTCGGATTTGAGTGTTGGTTTGTGTGGCTTCCACCCGTCACAAGCGACGACGCAATGATAATTCGTACATCCAGTACTGGTGGTACGGAGTAGTGTTACTGGAGAGGACGACAACATGATCCATGATGCATACGCAGCTAGCGCCAGGGTACCGACAAGTGGTGGCTCCGTGCACTAGCAGCTGCCAGACTGCTGCCATGACATCCCGGGTGCTTGCCGGGGTCCTTTACGGAGTTTTTGCAAACGCTAGATTTTTGTCAATGGACTGGCTCTCGAGCCTCATTTGTATGTTTTCATTGTGTGTCCACCAATTGGTGCCGAACTTGTGCGTGTGACTAGTTGTAGCGTCCGGCTCAAGATTTTGCATATCTAGGCTCAGACGGTGGTGCGTTTGGATACTTGTGCGCAAGTTTATGGCCAAAACAGTGATTTGAGGCCACTTTTAGGATAAAATGACACTGCGCATGCATCACTTGCCGTGAGCCGCAGCGGGTATTTATGTTGTCTTGTTGTCAGTTGTTATTTCTCTGTAATCATATTCATTTTGAGCTTCTTGACACTCTGTACGTGTCCCTGACTTGTGACTGTTGTCACACGCTGACTTAACGCCTAGTGTTGCGGCAAGTGGTTCGGAAGATTCTAGGAAGTTTATCTTGGTATCAGAACAAACGAGCCATAACTCGTTTTGTTGTGCATTAGAAACGCAGCAACAGTAGTAGTGAGTGGCAGCAGCGGCAAGAGCTTATCCTGGAAGGACCCATTACGACTACGTTGTAAGGGAGCGGTCGAGACTGCTGAGACAACGGCTGCAACCGCAAGCAGCGATAGCCATAGTAGCAGCGGCGACAACTAGCAGTTGTAGCAGCAGTGGTTAAGGTGGCCACAGTAGCAGCTCCTCGAGCTGCTCTCTTGGTGAGTGGCAGCTCTAGCAGCAGCCCGCAACAGCAACCCAAAGCAGCAGCGGCGGCTGCGGTAGTAGTGAGTAGCTATAGCGGTAGCGGCGGCGAGCAACAGTTGTAGTAACAGAAGTAGCAACAAGAGCAGTAGCGACGATGGCAAGCAGCTGCAGTAGCAGTGGCGGCTGCTAGCAGCCGCAGCAGCAGTAAGAGAAGCAACAACAGCTACGGCGAGCAGCTGTAGGAGTAGCGGCGGAGGGTAGAAGCCCCAGCACCAGCACCCGTAGTAGTAGTAGCGGCGACGAAGAGTTGTAGTAGAAGTGGCAACGAAGAGTTGCAGCAGAAGCTGCGACGACGGCAAGCAACTATAGTACTAGTAGGGGCGGGGAGCAGGCGACAGCGAGCAGTAGCAGCAATTTGTGGCACTGAGCAGCAGTAATAGTAGCAAGCAGCAATAGCGAGCAGCAACAGAGCAGCAGTAGTAGCACGCGTAGCCGCAGCATGTAGCACTGCTGCAGCGCTGCTATTCAGCATAGTAGCGCGTAGATGCTGCAGCATGCGCACAAGAAGTTGCACAACTGTTGCAGCAGGTGCATGCACATTAGTAGCGAGAGCAGGCGCAGCTGTCGCGAGAGCAGCTGCACCTACCCCCGTCATCGCTGCAACAGCAAGAAGCTACATGGCAGCTTCCTGTTGCGACGGGATCGCCAGTAAGAGGGAGGCGGGTTCGTCAAGGAGCTCACCCATGGGCGAGCTCGCTCGATGAGCTCGCTCGAGGCGAGACTCGAGCCTGCTTACAAGAAAAACAGAAAGAAGGAGGGGGAGAGGACGAGGGGGGTTCTACGAGTGGGCCACCCTAGGACAACCCCAAAAGGGGCACCTGAGGAGGTGGAACCTGAAAAAGAAGGGAGAAAAAAAATGAAAGAGAAGAAAATGGGAGAGCGCAACTGTAGTTGTGAGATTTACCGCTCTAGCAAAGGTGGCTTGTGGCCACAGCGTCGGCTGACGACGGTGAACGGAGCAGTTGCAGCAATCGTATCAGCAACGACACGAGCAGCGCTAGCCAATGCGGGAAATGTGGCGGTGACCACCGCCATTGGCGTTGACGGCGGCCGTAGGCAGCAGTGACAATAGCAGCAACAGGTGAGGCAACTTGAGGGCGCACATTGCGTTGGCTGTGCGATAGTAGCAAAGCAATCGCATAGAAGTCGCATAGTAGCGCACCACCAGCGTGGTAGTGGCAGTAATTGTGACGGCGTTGCAGCACTTCTGAGAGACTGTGCTTCAATCGCACACCTCTCCCTGTGGCCTTGTGCCAGTGGGAGCAAGTGCCGTGAGCACTCACCTACGCCAAGCTCTGGAGATGAGCAGACTGGCGTGGTAGGGAGTGCAGCCAGCGCTGTGGTTGGCACCGGCACTACATGCGTGGCAGACGCCGCTTCCATAGTGGCAGTCGCAGCCGTGGCATACGCCTCAGGCGTCTAACGGCTTTGCCTTTTACTTTTGCGGCAATCTCCACCATGGCTGGCGCTAGTGTCGCCATCGCCCCGTCGGGTGGCGACCGCCCTGGATACGGTCCCGTCCTTCTTCTTCACCATTCGACTTTGAGACGTTGTTGGCCGACACAGTGGCACCCCTCAGTGGAGCTATGGTGGTGTTGTATGGAGAGCACCAGGTTCTGAAGCGCATGGTGTCACGGCTCACAGATCATGTGGTCTCCGAGCGGCCAGTTGCCACCATGCCGCTATAGACAACTACATCTTCCTCCTTGCCATCCTCACCTCCATCAGTGTCATCTGTTGATTCGATGCCTCCCGACCTTAGTTCCACATCCGATGCCCTCCGCTATGTGTTGGAGCCAGTTGGAGTCGTCCCGATCTTTGACCACTACGCTTCTCTGGTGGTCCCTTCAGCTCGGCGTTGTCGCACTCGCACTTGGCACATTAGGCAGCTGACGGCACGTTTGGCGAGACGTGCCCAGGAGGTAGCAACAGTCATAGTAGTGGGAGACATTAGCATGGAGATGACTTCCTCATCCCTAGTCGTAGGGTTGGTGCGGCATCCTTTTGCAGCTTCTACTGGTGCGTCGGTCGAGGGGGGGATGGAGTGTCCGCCGATGACCACTGGTGATTGCAGGAGGGATGGGACGGATGATGCTACACGACATGAAGTTCTCAATGACGATGAGACTTTCAAGGAGTGGTCCGACGCGGAGTCGGAGGCGGACGAGTGGTCCGACGCGGAGTTGGAGGTGGATGTAGCGGTGGAGATTAGGATAGAGACTACAGCCGTCGCTATAGTGACAGGGACCGATGTGGGAGGCATGGCAATAGTAACAGACGAGACAGTAGTAATAGTGGTGGTGATAACTCACGTCCTTGGAGCAAACGTCTAGGTAGTCAGCGTGTCCACAGCCATTGACGTCATGGTGGTAGCAGTAGTACCACTCATGGCTATTGACGACACGATGGTAACGAGTGCCCTTGTTGCTGCAAACACCAAGATGATCGTCGCCCGACGGTAGCCGGCACTACCATAGCAGGATTAGATGCTCTCTTAGCCGCAGCATCAGCCATTATAGGTACACCTGCAGAGGGGGCATCTAGAGAAGCAGGAGACATCGAGGTTGCCAGCATGTCTGCTATGGCAGTTGCCACTGTCACAACTGTCTATGGAGGTATAGTTGTCACGGATGGTGAAGCTCGGGTAGTAGTTGATGCACCAGCAGCTGAGCGAGCTCTTGTGCTCAAGCATCTACATTCCGCGCGTCATGATGAGAGGGATGCAGTGGTACGTGCGGACAGACACCTACGAGACCTCACACGTGAGATGCGTGCAGCGAGCACACGTTGGTGCAGTGCAGACGCCGCGAGTCATCAGGTGGTGGCAGTAAATGTCAAGGATGTGTACACGCACCTCAAGGCTGCTGAGTGGACGTTCCATGGTGCAATCAAGAGGCAATCGGACTTGCACCGACACTTGGAGGAGGCGATATCTGTGGATGCTTCAGCAGTTACGGCCTGTGCTGGAGCACCCGTCACCATGGTCAACACTTCTGACCACCGACTGGTGGTTGTGTCTGCGGCATCTGTTGAGCCTATAGTAGTCACCCCTACAGATGCAGCTTCTGTGGAGGATGCAGAGCGAGCTACGGACCTCCGGCTCATGGCTGCCCTGACCGGCATCGCTGACACCATGACGTTTCCAGCCGAAGACAAAGCTACACATATCCGAGCTACAGTTCCCGTACCCGAGCGCATGCGCTCCGCGGTTGACAAGCAGGAGGTAGCAGTGGCTCGAGCGGAGGCGCACGTGCAAGGCCTCATGGCCGAGCTCTGGGAGGCCAGTAGCCGTTGTTACACTACGGATGTTCCAACACAACAGGTTAGTGAGGAGTGCGTGGAGGATGTGCACATGCGTGTTGAGGTAGCTGAGGTCTCTACAGGATGCACGTCATGGACGGGCGGACGTTCAGTGGCAGGTGGACGATAGGTTGCGCACCAAGGGTGGGCAGGATCCCTGGGACATTGTACGTTCTCCCGATGACGACGACAGTGCACTTGAGGTAGATTCAGTGACTGATGCCAACGTGCGACCAACAGTCGATGGCCTAGTGAGAGGTGTGTCAGCAGTCACCAGTACCTCTAGAGTGGTACCTCTTGCACATGTAGATGTTACAGATGCCGACACGTTGTTTAGTGTCGATGCCCTGCCAGCAGCTGGCGACCAAGCGACAGACGATTTGACAGCTGACCTATGAGATGAGGCAACGAGGCTGTAGGAGGCCGTAGCTCCGACCGATGCACAAGCGATCGAGGACCACCATCAGGTTCATTGTGCAACTGACCACCCACATGTCGCAGATGCACCCGCCCGGCGGACAGCCGCAGCAGAGCTTGACTAGCTGTACATGCGTCTTGACGCTGTAGAGTCCGCGTGGCGATGTGCAGCTGAGCAGCTAGCATGCATGCAGTAGGTGATGGAGTTGGAGGAGGCCCTCAACGCTGCACCAGTCAGAATCGTAGGTGAATAAAGCAGTGACGACTACGACAGTGACGACGCCGACAGCGACGACGACATCAGCGACGACGGCAACGACGGTGCTCCGAGGTGAGGCTATGTGGGAGCACATCTGACCAGGATCATTGTCACCCTTACTATTGTCTTGCATGGGTGTGTAGCCATGGGGAAGCCAGCCTCTATAGCCCAGGAGGGGTGTTGGTGTGTGGGATTTGGCCTGACACCCTTCTTAGGAAAGCGTGGTTAGCTTTTGTTTGGCACGATGCTACGCTTGAGGTTATGCTGGTCAAGACCCGTGCACCTTGTGACTTGTACCCGTGTGACATGGAGACCCATGTCCTCCATGTGGTATGTATGCTCCATGAATGCGCGCTGGTGTGGTCGAGACCCGGATCCCAGAGACATGTTTTCGAGGGTCATGAGGAGACCTTGTTGCTTTGTCCCTCTTGTGTGATGTTTGGCACGTGGGTGTGTGGATATTGTGTTGCACAGTCGAAACCGAGGCACTTGGTTAGTTACACCACTGTCACAAGGAGACCTTGTATTGTGGTTGGTGTTTACGAAAGACACTGTGTGTAGCCCTCATTTGTCATTGTGGTGACGACTGTGCCAGCCAGGGGGAGTGTTGGTTTATGTGGGTTCCACCCATAACGAGCAACGACACGATGATTGTTCGTATATCCAGTACTGGTGGTACGGAGCAATGTTACTGGAGAGCACGATGACATACTCCATGATGTGAACGCAGCTGGCACCACGGCACCGACGAGTGGTGGCTCCGTGCACTAGCAGCTGCCAGACAGCTTCCACGACATCCCGGGTGCTTGCCGGGTCGTTTCCGGAGTTCTGCAGACGCTAGAGTTTTGTTCTTGGACTGGGTCCTGAGCCTGATTTGCATGTTTTGCATTGTGTGTCCACCAATTGATGCTGGACTTGTGCATGTGACCAGTTGTAGCACCCAGCTGAAAATTTTGCATCTCTAGGCTCAGACGGTGGTTCGTTCGGATACTTGTGCGCAGGTTTATGGCCAAAACAGTGATTTTAGGCCACTTTTAGGACAAACTCACACTGTGCGTGCGTCCCTTGCCGTGAGCCGCAACAGGTATTTATGTTGTGTTGTTATCAGCTGTCATTTCTCTCCAAAGTTTTATTCATTTTGAGCTTCCTGACACTCTGTACGTGTCCCTACCCAGACCCTTAAAGATTTGTCTCTAACTTGTGATTGTTGTCACACACTGACCTAGCGCTGACGCCCAGTGTTGCGGCAAGTGGTTAGGAAAGTTCTAGGAAGTTTCTCTTGGTATCAGTGCAAACGAGCCACAACTCATTTTGCTGTGTAGCAGAGACGCAACAGCAGCAGCAGTGAGTGGTAGCAACGGCAACCACCCATAGCAGCAGCAGATCCTGGAAGGACCCACTACGACTACGTAGCAGGGGAGCGGTTGAGCAGCGGAGACAGAAGTTGCAACCGCAAGCAACGGTAGCCATAGTAGTAGTGGCAAAGGCTAGCAGCTGCAGCAGTAGTGGCTAAGGTGGCCACAGTAGCAGCTCCTTAAGTTGCTCTCTTGGTGAGTGGCAGCTCCAACAGCAGCTTGCAGCAGCAACCTGAAGCAGCAGCCGTGGCTGCGATGGCGGTGAGTAGCTGTTGTTACAGCTGCTCGTCGTAGCTCCACAGGGAAGTAAGGGGGCTTTGAGGATTGACAGCGAAGATGCGAGATGCATCTTTATAAATCTAGATGTGTCTTCATGCATCGATAAGTCATCTGAAAGGTAGTGACACGTTTTTTTTATGGTTCTCAAAAGTAGTTGTTGTCAGAAAGTACAAGAAGGTTTGTCGTAGGGCGAGGGTAGTTGGTCGAATTTCCCCTCGACTAGTAGAGTGAAAATTGGGACCTCCACGTACCATGGGCTGTTTGTGTAACGACATAAATGCCCACTCAAAACAATCAAGGACTTGTGTCCGTCTGGTGCGTAACATCTCCTGCCCTTAGTCGTGACGTCCTGGCATGCCTAGAGATGCCGCCTGGTGACATCGGTAACATCCATCTATGAGGTGATCGATGCCTTGAAGGTTGTCATAGGGTTCCCAGTTGTTATGCACGGCATTGTAGTCATGCCACATGACAAAATATTCTCTTTTTTGGCCAAGTCATCGATGGCCTATAGTTGCTAGGTAGCTTCCTCAACGTGTTCAGTGAGATGAGGCAGGAGAGAACAACAAAGTGCGAGACACGCCATGGATGCGGTCAAGACTTTGCCTTAGAAAATATGCAACTACACCGAGACAAATACGATTAAGGGAAGCGAGAGAGGTAAGAACCGGTAGGCACGCACCCACACCGAGCATCACGCTCGGGTGGGCAAGTGCCACCACCCAGGGGTCGAGCCCGACCACTCGGAACATTCTGAGGGCGGCCAAAACCGACACTGTGGCCCCCCAAAGATCAGCACCCGGGAAACATGCAGCTCCCCCAGAGCACTCAACGCAAGAGAAACATGATGGAGGGCACGACCGTGAGAATGTACAAGCCCTACCATCGACCACAACATAGAATCATAACAAGTCATGCAACAGCCACATGTGCCAACGTGCATTCTTGGGTCCAGTAGAAGCTTGAAGGCGTCAGAGACTCTAGTCAGGACGTGCACGTCTGATGCTTCCCCAAGTAGGGCTATTGTTACTTAATCTGTACATGTGTGTGCAGAGTGTGGGAGGCAAGAAGGCATAGAGTTGTGATTGGCCAACGAACTTCAACACTCCCCCATGACCCTCAGGCAACCAACCCACACACATGAGAGACCCACAGGAGGGAATCACGAGAGGTGATAAAGATGCACCATGGCCAATCAACCTGGATCATGCGGACAGATGAGACCAACGGAGTGAACGGCACTTTTTAAGGCTTTACGACTGAGGGCCTTTGTGAGAAGCCAGCTCTCTGAGAGCGTGTATCCACCCAAGCAACCTGAACGATACCAGCAGCAATGGACTCACGAACAAAATGGTACTCCACATTGATGTGTTTGGTGTGTGAGTGATGCATGCCACTGTTTTCAGCAATGGCCTTTGTGCTTTGGTTGTTACAGTGTAGAGTGATGCACCGGATGGAAATATGCAACTGTTGCAGTAGACGACACAACCAGATAGCCTCACACGTGCCTACACCAAGAGCAACATACTCAGCCTCAGCGGTGCTGCGGACAACACACCCTTGTTTTCCACTTTTCCAGGAGACTGTAGTACCACCAACCAGGAAGACGTATCTTGTTTGGCTACGTGCGTTAGAGTCATGTGCCTAGTCATAGTCACTGAAGCCTTCCACCACGACCCAGGGCTGTGCTCGGAAATACAGACCAACACGAGGGGTGGCTAGTGGGCGTCATAGGAGTGGATGCCGTGGGGATTGATGTGAGGAGTGGGGCAAAATGCTCCTCCAGGCTGCGCACATATGCGGCCTGGTGAACGTGCGAGGTGCGATGTCCACAGTCACGCTCCAACTCCATGCCAAGAAAGACGCAGGCTGGACAAAATCCTTCATCTCGTAAGCGGACTGGAGCAAAGCTTTTGCAGCTGCAACAGATGCGGCGTCAGGAGAGGCAATGAGGATATCTTCCATATAGATAAGGATGGCAACAAGTGGTTTGGTGCGAGCACTAAGGAAGAATGTTGGACTCACAGTGCTCCTTCTGTAACCTCCTTTTTCAAGGGTGCCTCTGATCTCTTGGTTCCAACAGCGTGGTGACTATTTCAGGCCAAAGCAAGCCTTTTGCAAATGCCACACTCTGTTTGTGCCATCTGAGAAGCCAGGCGGCTACACCGTATAGATCTCCTCATGCAGCCTAGAATGAAGGAAGGCATTGTTGACATCCATTTGCTCAAGCTCCCAATCATGCTAAGCGACAAGGATAAGAAGAGCCCTGGCTGTGGTGTAGCGGCCGACTGGGGCAACGGTCTCGTCAAAGTCAACACCAAGGATGTGAGAGAACATTTTTGTAGTGAGGCAAGCCTTGTACCGTTCAACTGGGATGTCAAGGTTCAACTTGCGACGATACACCCACTTGGCGGCAACTGCTTTGCGACCTGGTAGGAGGTCAACGAGGTCGTACACACTGTGCACTGACAGTGTGTCAAGCTCAGAATTCATGGCCAGCTCCTACAAAAGAGAGTCGGAGGCCATGCGCACAACCTGTACAATCAATGGTTGGGGAGGAAGAGGAGAGAGAACAGCAGTAACAAAGCACGAGGCAACATACCGAGCTACAGACGAGGATAGAGCTGAGTGAAACTCTTGCTCAATGAGGGAATAGCCAAGTGCCATGCTGGGGTGGATGACAGAGGCCGCTGCGATTACTGCAGAGGTAGCAAGACCAAGAGCACAAAGACCTGGTTCCCGAGAGACAACAGGGTGAGACGGGGATGGTAGTGCACGAGGACGTCCACCGCGAGTGTAAGGTGAGACCACAATTCCAGACCCACGTCATGTAGGACATGGCTTCAAAAGCAAAGAAAGGAGACTGCCCGGATGCAGAGAGCAGCGAGAGGACACCATCGTCAAGAGTGCGGTTCCAACGTTTGGACACACCGTTCTGTTGGGGGATGTAGGGAGCAGAGGATTCAAGCCGAACACCATGCGACTAAAGAAAGCTAGAGGTGGGACCAAAGAACTCACCAGCACAATCACTGCGAAATACACGCAAGGGCCGGAGACAGGCACGCTCAGCCTGTGGGAGCCAGGACTCAAGGACGTCAGTGAAACCACTTTTGTGGCGATCGACAAAGACCCAACGTTAGCGGGAGTAGTCACCAGTTAGACAAAGGACGTAACGTCCGAGACCGCCAAGGAAGTCCTGGAGCAAGGGACCCATGATGTCAGCATGAACAAGATCAAGAGGGTGTGAGGTAGTGGCTTTAGCGGTGGAGAATGGGGAATGGTGCTTTTTGCCGCTGGCGTAGTCAAGACAGGAGGGCGTGCAGGGAATAGCAAAATCAGTAGGGTCAAGGCTGTGGGCAGGCCGAAGGTGAAGGAGGCACTGGATGGCGACAGTTTAAATTTGACAAGGGCGAAGATGCAAGAGATCAGCATGCTTAGGAGACAACAATGGAACAACATGAATAAGAGCAGATTCAGCAGAAGACGAGGGTTACGGAAGCAGAACACGAAAAAGATGATCACATCACACACCAGAAAGAACAACACGGCCAGACGAGCAAAGAGAGATGGAGGCAAGGCCATGGGTGGACGAGAAGTCCACCGTGGTTGTCTTGATCGTCAAGGGTGGCCACGGATAGAAGGCTGACTTCAAGGTCAGGCATGTACAGCACGTCGGGCAAGTAGACAGTGCCACCAAAACCAACAAAACGGACGACACCAACACCTTGAATAGGAAGAAGCTGGTCAAAGCCAGTGCGCACATAACGAACAGACTGAACGGGTCTGAGGGACACAAACAAGGAACTACAAGAAGTCATGTGATGCGTGGCTCCGAAGTCAATGATCCAAAGACCAGGCGACGCACGAGACAAACAGCAACGGTGCCATGGGCAGAGAGGGAGAGCAAACAATGGAGACGAGTGGAAAACATATGTGACTGCCAGTCCTCAATCCAGGCACGATCATTAGGCAAGTCCTCATGAACACCCCCAAAGGAAGCACGACGGAGAGTGACATCAGGCTCACAGATAGATACACGGGATAGGCCACTCACACTCTCACCTCCCTGAGAGCGAAGGTGAAGCAGCTCTGCCAGACGACGCTCAAATGTACGCTCCTTGTCACGGCGATCAGAGGAGTGCTCCGAGGAGTGTTCGGAAGAACGGTCAGAGAAGTGCCCATCGTCACGAGCCCAGCGAGGCACTGAGTAGTGAGAAGGCAGGGGGCCATAGTAAGGAGAGCCAGATGGTGGCGTGATCCATCCCTAGGGGCTAGGTGTAGATGGTGTCGGAACGAGAGGAGCAAGCGTGGTGGAGAGGGCAGAGGCAGAGGAGGAGGATGAGGAAGATTCTACGATGACGGTAGCAGCAGCAGGGGAGGCGGTGACACCTGTGCCGGCCCAGTGAGCATGCATAGAGGATGAAAAGCATGCATCTTTGTAGGGGGCCGGGCATTCGGGCGTAGTGTGGCGAGCAACACCACAGTTTCAGCAGGCGACATCGGCAACAGCCGTGGCCGAGTTCTTGCCACCACGACCACCCCCGTGCGCCTTGCCCCCACGACCACCACCACGGCCGGAACCACCACCACCCCCTCGAGAAGCAGCATGAGCTGAGTGTGCTGTAGCCTGAGAAGAAGAGGATGTTGAGGTCGCTGCAATAGAGGAGGAGGGAGAGGAGGTGGTAACAGCAGCGAGCATAGCGCGATGCATGCGCTTGTTCTACAGGGCATTCCACCAGTCGGTGAGACGTGAGGAAATGAAGTCAAAGAGGGGGCCGATCCCAGGTGGTGAGTCAGCAGGAATAGGCGCAGAAGCAAGGCGCTCAAGCTATGCCTGAGAGACATGGACATACAGTTCAAAAAGTTCAGGAATGAGACCAGCAACAATGGAGAGACAGGCAGAGAGGGGAAGGGGAGCTGCCCTGCCAAGGTCCCAAAGTAAACGCAGATTGCGCATCCAATACTCATCTGCCATCTCGTCTGTCCGCATCTGCACGGTGTTAAACTGGGCAGTGAGGGCACTATGGGCAGCATGCTCAGTGACTGTTTTCTGGTGGCGGATGACAGCATAGGTGCCGATGGGGTCAACAGGAGTACCGGAGAAAGGGTCTGCGTTGTACGTACCATTGTCATCAAGGAGATTCTCGGGTCCTGCGTTGATGAGGGCCCGTACGACGCGAGCAGCCTCCGTAGGCTAGACACAAACAATGGCTTGGCAGGGGAGGAATGCTCCCAAAGAAGCTCACCCTGGGCCCACGCATTGAAGTGCGTCTCCGAGGATGTGAAGGTGAGTTTGGAGGTAAACTGTGGTGGTGGCATCTCAAAGTCTTTCTGCCGAGCTGGGAGAAGAGCACGGATGAAGGTTGTCGCTGAGAGAGCGGGTGATGTGGAGTTGGCAACCCCACCACTGGGGGGCGCTGATGAATCTGCCGAGTCTGACTTAGTAGAGGGGAGGACTGCAGCTGAGTCTGAAATAGCGCGGAGACGCTCAATGACTAATGTGGCCACTATGGCTGCTAGCTCGTACTGTGCTTCCCGTCCTTGATGAAGCTCATCTTCAACTTTGCGATGCTCTGCTTGTGCCTCACAAAGAGTGGCCTGGAGGGCCTCTATAGTCTCCTCTCGCCGTGGCGTGATGAGGAATACAATCACAAATGTAGATAGATGGACAGGGCGTGGAGAAGTGTGAGAGAGTGCAATGATATAAGGTGGGATGCAATTTAGAGCTCACCGAGCTAGTGGCGAGGAAGAAGAGTGAAGAGCGGCGGGACCACTGCTGCAGCTGAGGAGAATAGGACCGCCACCTACCGTGCAACTGCCACGGTGAGGCATAGAAGTCCTGTAGTCGTGGCTCTGGCAACTGTAGCTGATGCTGATGCCACAAGAACGCCGGTGGTGATGTGTGGTGTGCTGTCTCAAGAAGCGCCAGTAGGAGTCAGCACTGATATGGCGGTGGATGCCCGAATGGATCCAACAGCAGTATACGCGACATCTGCTGCAGTGTAGGCTGCTGTGGCAACAAAGGAGGCTGCTCCTGTGATTTGTGTGGCAATGTTTGTAGCAGCAGCTGCGAACTGGGTGAGAGAGGTTGCCGTGTGTGAATAGGCCTCAGCTGCACAACCAACATCCGTTTGTGTTGGAGCACGGCAGGCTCTGGCCGTGGCGGCAAAAGTGGCTACAGCACTAGCAGCCGTGCCAAGAATGGTACCGGCTAATCCAATGAAATCGATGTGGACGGGAAGAACAGGGATCACACCAGGAACCTTGGGTGTCGTAGATGTCTCGGTGGATTCTGCTGTTGTAGGAGGCGGGGTAGATGCAGGAGCTGCTGCAGGGTCGGTTGGCTGAGAGCTACAAGGAGGATGCATTCTTGGTGATAGTGGTGGTGATGGTGGAAGATCGTTCGACGTGTAGACTTGTTGGTCTATCTCCTCCTGTTCGCACTCAGCTACTGCATCAGTGTCCTCTTGCCAGTAGGAGTGGTGCAACATACACACCCACACTGCGGTATTGTCATCGTCAGTGGGTGCCAGTGTGAGAGAGGGTTAGGGCTGCTAGTGTAGCCAAGATAGATGTAGTGAGAGCACCACTCCCAGAGCCGGGGCTTGGCTGTGGGAGATCACTGTGATGCAACGGAGAGATACTGCGTGCGGTGCGGGGACACAGAGTGCTGATGTGAGATGTAGGCAGAATAGAGAAACAAGTAGGGTGGAGAGTAGTGAAGATCGACGTTCACACCGAGGTTCTCGGACAAGGGAAGCGTACCTCTGCCCTTTAAGAAGGGAAGTGCCAAGGGGTCGGAAGAGCTGAGCCTGCCATTGAGACTGCCGTTGAGATGCTGCCGCCGTAGATATGCGGCAACTGGAGCACCGACAACGTAGCTACTACTGAAATTGATGGCTATGACAAGACTGTTACACTCAAAGGAGTGTGGAGCGGTACTCGGGCCGCAGGTTCATGCCACGAGAGGGGCACACGACACTCTCTAGTGGAAAGACAGTGGAGCCCTGGGGCTGTGAAAGAGGTGAAAGCATGCACGACGACAGTGGAGACTATGGTCGGGATAGAACGGTGTGTCCTAGGTGAGCTTGGGAAGATGCAGTGGTGGTGAGATCACCATACGAAGATTGAGGGATGGGACACACCGAAGAGACAGCGAGCCCGTTGAGAAGTTGTGGCACTTAGAGCACCGTGTGGGCTGCAAAGCAGTCCTAGGCGCCTCACTCACAGGTCCGGGATGGATGTGTCACAGGGGGCTACCTCTGTTGCTCTGATACCACTAGTTACTAGGTAGCTTCCTGAACGTGTTCAGGGAGATGAGCCGGGAGAGAACAACAAAGCGCGAGACATGCCATGGATGCGGCCAACCCTTTGCCTTAGGAAATTTGCAAGTACACCGAGACAAATACAAGTGAGGGAAGCGAGAGAGGTAAGAACCGGTAGTCACGTACCCACACCGAGCATCACGCTCGGGTGGGCAAGTGCCGCCACCCGGGGGTTGAGCCCGACCACTGGGAATATTCCAAGGATGGCTACTCACCAGTGCTTGGCCAAAACCGATGCAGAGGATCAACAACCGAGAAATATGCAGCTCCTCCAGAGAACTCAAGGCAAGAGAAACATGATGGAGGGCACGACAGTGAGAATGTACGAGCCCTACCATCGACCGTAACACAGAATGATAGGAAGTCATGCAACAGCCACATATGTGCCAATGGGCACTCCAGGGTCCAGCAGAAGCTTGAAGGCGTCAGAGACTCCAGTCAGGACGTGCACGCCTCACGCTTCCCCAAATAGGGCCATTGTTACTTAATCTGTACATGTGTGTGCAGAGTGTGGGAGGCTAGAAGGCATAGAGTTGTGAGTGGCCAACGAACTTCGACATGGCCAAGTATGTGCTCAATAACATCATCTGTGTCCTCGTCCACTTGGACAGGAGGAGAGGGAAGTACATCCCTGCCGGGGAAGTTCTCTTTGGGGTCTTGATAGTGCTTTAATCTGGTGGTATTAAACACCGGATGAACATGCATAGTGTGAGGGAATTGGAGTCGCGCAACCACGGGGGTTTGCATGCACTCAATTTCAAACGGTCCCAACCATGGGAATTTGCAGCTTCAAACTCCGCAAAGTCTGATGTTCTTCGAGCTAAGAACTTTGTCGCTGGTGACAAAGGCATCGTCGCTACAATGTCGGTCTGCTGCTCGTTTCATCGCGACTTGTATCCTCAAGGCCAGCGATCAAAGACAGCCACCAGGCTAGTGAAAGTAGCCCGCTACTAATGTGCTCTTATCAGGCTGCATAGTCGGTGGCCAACGATAAGTACAGGGGTTGTGAACTCAGAGGGAAGTGGAGAAATTGGTGGAAAATCATGGATAGCTGCCATCGCAGATGATTTTAGTGGTACGGGATTGTGTGTTTTAGAGGAAAAATAAAGAGGCACTGGACCAGATGTGCCAGAGGGAACTGATGCTAACACGTTATTTGGTGTGCTAGAGGAGCTCCATGCAATCGCGATATCGGGTGTGCCAGAGGGGACGGATGTTGGTATAGGATCAGGTGTGCCAGAGGGGCCGGAAACCAGCATGGGATCAGGTGTGCCAGAGGGGACTGACGCTTGCACAAGATCAGGCATGCCAGAGGGGCCTGACTTCCGGTGTGCTAGAGGGGCTTGATGCTGGTATGGGATCAAGTGAGCCACAGGGGACTAATGTTGGCATGGAATGAAGTGTGCCAAAGGGAATCGACAAGGCCACTGGACCCACAGTGGCCTTGGCTAGATCGTCAGCGGCCAGAGACCGGACCATAGGCAAGGATGCCCAGACTGATCCATGCACAAGACTAGACTCCCCCATTGGTCCAAGAGCAACATAGGTGGGAGCATGGCTCATGGCTATTGATTGAATGCTTCACATGAAACGGTAGGTGAGAGCCTCAAAGAAGAAAGTGGTGGAAGACTTGACAATGCAATGGCGAGCAGGATCCCAAAAGCACCAGACATTTGACAGGAAGGAAATGCCAAGGAAGGTACACATGGGACTCCAAGGTGAGACCTTGGACCGGTGCTGGTCCTAGGTGTATAATACGCAAGATAGAGAACCTTAGGTGGGAGCGAGATGGAGATCAGCGAGACGGCCAAACCACAGCTCGTACAGCATGACATGGTCTCGAAGAGGAATATGTGGCAGGTGGTTCCAGACCCACATCATGTAGGAGAAACCCTCAGGAGCAAATGACTCTAGAAGATCGCACTCAAACCGCATGGCACAGAACGCATCCTCCATGGTACGATTCAATGCTTGGACACACCATTCTACTGTGGTGTAGTAGGGACTAAGAGTTGGTGAGAAACACCGTGCTCAACAGAAAGGTGCCTATCTAGCCCAAGAATTTCCCACCACGATCCTAGCAGGGCGCGTGAAGGATGTGATGAGACTAGCACTCAGCCATCACCAGCTAGAGACAAAGGATAGCATCATTCTTTTGGCGTAGGCCATATACACACCGCATCGAGGTGAGGTCATTAGTCAGGGTGCCAATGTATCAACCACTATTTGAGAAGGAATCGGCTGGGAGGGAACCGAGGAGGTCCTAGTGGACCAACTTTAGCTGACGCAATGCCTGGGAACTAGAGTAAGGATAAATGCAATGTTGAATCTTATCCTGGGTGCAGAAAATGCAATCAGCCTTGAACGGCTTCTCGAATGAATCTGTGTCAAGAACAAGGGCCGGCTGATTCTAGATAAGCTTGGATGTAGTGTCCGAGCGCATGTGACAGAGGCGGCAATGCAACAAGTGCTTGTGCTCAGGAGAGAGAACGCTAGTAAAAAAGAGGCATGCAAAAGAGCATGAGTAAGGAGGCAGGAAGGGAGTGCGGCAAGCAATGCAGTACAGGTCATCAAAGATAGATGCATGAAGGACAACATTATAAGTATCATATGTGGAAACATGGCAGAGTCAGTAGAATTCTCAGAGAGATCCATCCGACTGTAGGCACAAAAAGATAGCAGGCTCAGCTCCAGAGCAAGATTGTAAAGGAAGTCAAAGATCTATAGGGATCTAGATGGACCATCAAAGCATACTATCTCAGTACACTAAAATGACAAGGAGTGACCAGATGCCATGCAAATAAACTGAACAGACCCAACAGGGCCGAGGAAAACAAAGTTGGTGCAACAACAGGTCATGTGGTGAGTGGCACCGAAGTCAATGATCAAAGTACCACTCGCTTCATGATCCATCATCCACAACAAGTAACAGGACACACAACACTCCAGAGCTGCTGGAAGCTCAGCAGGGATGATGGAATCACGATGCACAGCACGGGTGTGGAACTTGTCCAACCACTCTGTACAGTCAAGCCCAAATTCATCACAGGCAATTGACCCTCCCCTACAAACATCATCGCAGGACTGAAACACAACAAGAGAATTAGATTGCAGAATAGACAGCTATATCAACACACTTACATTTGCCCAAGTGCAAAGTGCAACAGTATGACAAAGCTCGGTGATAATGTGGTCGCAAGGGTCTATGGCATCAGTCACCGGAGGAGAGTGGAGGGTCAGCTACCATCGTGGTTGTGTGACCGGTCTACGTCTTGCTTGAGGCAGCCGTCCGCACCATATGCATGGCCAAAAGGCCTCACATGATCCGTGTCCACTCAACGGGTTGTAAGCTACTGAGCTAACCACCTCTGGCAAAGAAGCCGCAAAACCAAAAAGCTCATGAAGGTTTTTACACCTTCTTCTTTTCTTGACTCCTGTCATGCACCCCAAACTTAATCAGGCATACACTTCACCTTCAAGAGTACTAACGCCTTAGCATTACATCTCAAGAAGAGCTCAAGTCGTCAATACGCAAGAGACCATCAAGAAAGGGTTCATTGATCAGCATGCAAGGCAAGTCCATTTATAGCTGTCTGTCCAGTCCTAGAACTCAAAAGCACATTCATGGGAAGTGGCCTGACGCAGCCACATTATCAATAGACTTGCACTGTGGGCTTGACACATCAACATCCTAGTGTTAAGGTGGCAGAACAACTATACAGCTTCCAAGAAGCTACAAACTCTCTTTCTTGGAAGCTTCCATAACAAACAAGATGTGCATGGAGCCAGGATCAAACTCATGACCTCTCACTTGGCCAAATCAACAAAAATGGCCAAGTGAACCACTCACCCACATGGTGTACACACAGGTCATATCTCACATGAGACAAAGCATAGTTGAGTTATACTACAATGGACCAGGGATCATACCTCCACAAGGGGCATAGCATTCATGATCCGTCCTACAACACAAAACAAGGGGTAAAACATTCAACAAATATCTCCCTTGCACCTTGCGTCAGTGACAGTTATCATTCGTCATCACTTATATTGACCATGTCAATACCTTGCCTGCTCTCCTGGTGGAGATCCTTGTCCAGTGGCTTTGTAAGCATGTCAGCCTGGTTCAGCTTGGCACCAACATGCTCAACCTCCATTTTGTGATTGTAGACCAAGTCCTGAGCATAGTGGTAGCGGATCTCGATGTGCTTTGTGCACCTGGACAGGAGTGGGTTCTTGGACATGTCAATTGTGCTCATTTTGTCAATCTTGATGACCGTCGCCGTTGCCTATTGTGCCTTCATATCCACTACATCACTTTACACACCTTAGCCAAGGCAATGTACTCAGCTTCAGCTGTTGACAAAGAGACATATTCCTGGTTGCAACTTGCCCAACTGACTGCACCTCCATTCACTATGCACATGAAGTCAGAGGTAGATTTTCTTTTGTCGACATTCCCTCCCCAATCAACATCAGTGTAGCATATGGGTCGGAGTGATGTGGATCCAATCATGCCTCTAAACTGGAGTCCAACATGGCGAGTCCCCTTAAGGTAGCGCATGATGCATTTCACAGCCTTCCAGCGAAGTGTACCAGGATTGGTCACAAACCGGCTCACCTGTCCAATAGCATGGGCAATATCTGGTCGGGTGGCGACCATGGCATGTATCAGATTGCGCAATATAAACTGATGTGGAATGCCCAGCATGTGTGTTTTCTCCGCTTCGTTGGATGGGGACATGTATGAGGAGAGCTTGCACACTGAGCTCATGGGTGTGCTGGCAGGCTTGCAATCTGCCATGTTGTATCGTTTGAGGATGGATTCAATGTAATTTGGCTGGTTCAGGTTGATGGTACTTGCTGCTCTGTCACACTTGATAGCCATCCCAAGGTAGAAGTCAAGATGATCCATGTCCTTCATCTCAAATCTGCTACTCAACTGATCCTTGAGATCATCTAACAACATCGTTGAAGAAGAGCATAGAATGAGGTCATCGACATACAAGGTTACCAACATGGTCCCTTTGTCACTCTGGTCAACATACATGCTAAGGTCTTTGTCACCGTGCATGAA
Organism: Penium margaritaceum; assembly: GCA_023375785.1. Lineage (NCBI taxonomy): Eukaryota > Viridiplantae > Streptophyta > Zygnematophyceae > Desmidiales > Peniaceae > Penium > Penium margaritaceum. The sequence goes on along the minus strand of SZWC01005855.1, from coordinate 55,080 downwards.
CGACTCATTAGCCATGAATGTATCCATCTCCTGGTATCACAGTCTTCGCGCTTATTTTAGCCCATAGAGCACCTTCACGAATCCATGCACCGTGCCTTCAACCCCCTCTGGAACCTCCATCAACGCCTTCTTGTCAAGTTGACCATAAAGAACACCTATCTTAACATCTATCTGGTGGACCTCCATATTCTCGGCAGCAACAATGGCGAGCATTGACCGGATGGAGGCGAATGTCACAACCAGAGCAAAGGTCTTGTCATACTCTGCACCAGGCCATTGAGAAGACCCCTTTACTACCACCCGCGCCTTGTTCTTGTCTATCTTGTCGTCCTGTTTTCTTTTCAATTTTGGCACCCACTTGGACCGCACAATGTGAGCCCCGATAGGTCTGTCTACCAGCACCCATGTCCCATTCTCCTTGATGGAGCTGAGTTCACTGCAAATTGCTTCATCCCACTCCGCTTTGTCAGGCCGTGTGAGTGCCTCTGCAACAAATGTTGGCTCCTCTTGAACCATGAACGGATAGTTTAATCCTATCTATTCACCCCTATTTGCATCGTAATGCTGCTGTGGTCCATTGAGGCGTGAACTGAACCTTGGACCTGTTGGTTGTTGCTATTGATGTGGAGGCTGGATATCTGATTCATCGTTGATGATGGGAGATGCATTCTTCTCATGGTCTTGAGGATCAAATACGTCAAAATCAGAGTCTGATTCCTCCAAGTCATCTTCATGAGCTCCTCTCCCTCTTTCCGTACCTAGCCCATGCCATTGTGCTGGTGCTTCGTCTCCCTCCTCAAGGAGAGTGAGCCACTCCCCTTGTTTTGGACTGTTCATGAGTTCAAGAAGCTCTCCCTTACTCACAAACCTTTCATGGAAACCCATGTCTTTGCTGTAGACAACCTTCTTGGCTCCTTGGTCCCACACTCTATAAGCTTTGTGGGTGGTTTCATAGCCGATGAGAATATACTTTTGTGCTCTTGCATTGAGCTTTCCAGGAACCTCACCGGCCCAGACGTTGGCAAAACCAGTGCAACCGAACACCTTGAGATGGGAGGCATCCAGCTCCTTGCCTGACCATGCTTCTTGAGGCGTCTTGAGCTGTTGTGTCTTCTTCTTCTTGCCTCTCCTTCGTAGAGCTACTACAGGTGTGAGGTTCAAAAGATAGATAGTTGTACGTGCTACTCTAGCCTAGAACCTAGGAGGCAGCTTGGCGTCAAAGAGCATGCACCTTGTCATGCCTAGGAGTGTCTGGTTCATCCTCTTTGCTACGCAGTTGCTTTAGGGTAAGTAGGGGATACTTTTCTGGTGTTCAAAACCCTGCAACTTGATCCACTTTCTGTCGGCTTTGTACTCTCCTCCAATGTCTATCATGAATGCCTTCACCTTCTTTCCACTCTGTCGCTCAACCATAACGACAAAGGCTTGAAGATTCTCATGCACCTCACTTTTCTTCTTGAGAAGGTATATCCAGACCTTGCAGCTGTCTTCGCCGATGCATGTGAGGAAACATCTGCTGCCTCCATTAAACAGTATGCAAAAAGGACCACACACCTCAGAGTGGATGAGGTCAAGGGGTATGAGAGCACGCGTGCCATTGTGCTTGAAGGGTTTTGATTTTGCCTTGCCTTGGAGGCATGGCTCAAACAAGATCCCAGCTCCATCCGCCTCATCACCTAGCTCCATCTCATGCACTAGCTCTTGCTTTCCAATGAGCATTAATGTGCTATGAGCCACATGCCCAAAGCGCCTGTGCCACAGGTTATCAAAGGATGTGCACATGCTAGAATGAACAGTCCTAGTGGCTGCATTTTCTTGCAGTTTTGTTGTCAAATCTTTGGCTACCAATGCTTCCGCTGCTCCAATATGTCCTTTGCCATCCGAATCTACATTGCTGCTCTCATCATCACTCTTGGCCAAATATTCAACTATTGATGGTGTTGTTTTGGTTTGCAAGACGTGGAGTCCATCAACGCGAGTAACTTGTGAAACAACCTTCTTGACAGAGTAGGAGATGTTGATGTCCTTGGTACGGACTATCACCTCTTCCTTTGCTGTAAAGACCACTGCCATACCATGGTCAGTTATCTTGGAGACGAAGAGCAGGTTGGCTGTGAAGGAGGGCAAGTAGACCACCCCATCTAGCTTGAGGTCGGAATCTGCACTGTTGCCACCCACTTTGACCGGGTTTTCACCAATCACCTCACTTGCCTCAACCTTTCCGTTGGACACTCTAAATTCATTGTTGCATGGAGCAAGAGATGAAGTCTCTCTTGTCATAGGTGATGTGCTCATTTGTTCCCGAGTCAAGGCCATAGGCTCCTGGCCAGAGTATCTCCTTGTTGGAGGCACACTCAGCCATCAAGCATGTGGGATCCTTCTTACCATTTCCTCCTTGCCATTCATCCTCATCTCCTCCCTCTTTCTTAGGAGCCCAGCACTCTCGAGCCTAGTGTCCAGCCTTGCCACAGTTATGGCAGTTTCCTTGGCACTTTGCACCCCTTCCTTTGTTGCTAGTGCTGTTGTTTCCCTTGTACCCAGAAGAGGAGGTATTGCAAAAGGTGTCGCAGTTTCTTGAGGCAAAGGCAGGCATGTTTGGTTCACAACTGCTACAATGCATGGCTTCATTCTACACATACTCGGAGTCGGTGGTGTAGGAAACTTGATCTTCAATTCACCCTCCAATCGTTGTGATCATGGGACCCGAGATTTCCGCTAGCATCATAAAAAATCATGGTCTTCATATCAGATTTCAGGTTCCACCCCATGCCTGTGGTTTGTTGCAACATCGTCTCAAACTTGTGCATAAAGGCCTAGATATCCTCCCCTTCACTTAGCCTCACGCTCATGAGGTTTTCTAGAATTAAGAGATAGTTGGCAAGTGAGGAGGACTGAAACACCTCAATGTTTTGCCAAGTTTGGTGTATGCCGCGGCTGCCACTTTGTAACTACTAATGTGTGAAAGGACTGAGGGTTGTATGGAGGACACAAGAATGACAAGAGCCTTCTTGTTGTGCTTGACCCGTGCCACAAGGTCAGCACCCTCTTCCTTTGGTGCTGGGATAGTTGCGTCAACCTATCTTGGCACATCTCTGTCATGAATGATGATCTCAAACTGCCACTTCCAAAGCACAAACCCGTCTCCATAAAACTTGAGGATGGATGAATGATTCCCTGGTTCCTCTGTCCCTGTCATCCCTACAATTACAACTTCAACTACTCTAGCTGCTACACCTGTTGTTGATGCCGATGTACCTTTGTTTGAGGCCGCTGTAGGCTGTTGGTGAGAAGAGGAAACTGCTTCCTCTATTCACGTTGGCTGTTGCAAGCAGATGTAGGCTGATGTAGGTTGATGTAGGCTGATGTCAGCTCCCAATGCGGAAAGGTGCAGATATGTTGCATTCCCCTCCTGTTGATGTTGACCTGCAAACAGAGAAGTTGGGTAAGGACAAAGGTGCTCTCACTGCTTGTGACTTAGCGGTTGCGAGCGTGAAACTTCCTTGACCAAAGGCGTGGACCCATAACCCTTTGTTAAATACTGAGCTAACCACCTATAGCAAAGAATTCGTGAAACAAAAATATCACAAAGGTTTTTCACACCTTCTTCTTCTGTTGACATGTATCATGCACCCAAAACTAATCAGGCATACAATTCACCTTCAAGAGTATTGACACCTTAGCATTACATCTCAAGAAGAGCTCAAGTTATCAATACGCAAGAGATAATTAAAAAAGGGTTTATTGATCAGTATGCAGGACAAGTTCATTGATAGCCATCCGACTAGTCATAGAACTCAAAAGCACATACATGGGAAGTGGCCTGACCCAGTCACATCACCAATAGACTTGCACTGTGGGCTTGATACATCATAATCCTATTGTCAAGGTGGCGGGCCAACCATGTAGCTTCCAAGAAGCTACAGGCTTTCTACCTTGGAAGCTTCCATAACATCCAAGATATGCATGGGACCAGGATTGAACTCATGAACTCTCGTCTGGCTAAGTTAACATAAGTAGTATGAACCACTCACCCACATGGTATACTCACAGGTTATATCTCACATAAGACAGAGCATAGTTGAGTCACACTACAACCGATTTAGGGGTCATACCTCCACAAGGGGCAGAGCATTCTTGATTCGTCCCACAAGACTGAACAAGGGGAAAAAACATCCAACAGGGGGTAGGCGCACTCCGTGAAGCGATGTGCATCCCCATAGTTGTAGCAGTATACTTAATGTGCACTGCCACCACCAGACTGATGGAGATGTTGCTACAACTGTTGTTGCTGCTCCTCACCAGGACTCTGTTTTCCCTTCTTTCTTGACGCAATGGCAGCTATGCCCTTCGAGGAGGGTGATGGGGGAGAAGGATGAGGACAAGGCAGTGAAGAGAAGAGGGATCTGTTAGCCATTGAACTAACCACCTCTGGTAAAGAAGCTACAAAACCAAAAAGGCTCACAAAGCTTTTTAAACCTGGTTATTTTGCAGGCATGTGTCATGCACCCCAAACTCAATCAGGCATACAATTCACCTTCAAGAGTATCAAGGTCTTATTCAAGAAGAGCTCAAGTCATCAGTTTGCAAGAGAGCATCAAGCAAGGGTTAATTGATCAGCATGTATGACATGTCCTCCTATAACCGTCTGTTCAGTCCTAGAGTTTAAAAGCACAATCTTGAGAAGTGGCCTGATCCTGCCACATCACCAATAGATTTGCGCTGTGGGCTTCACACATAAACATCCTAGTGCCAAGGTGTCACACCAACCACGTAGCTTCCAAGAAGCTATGGGCTTTCTTTCTTGGAACCTTCTATAACAACCAAGATGTGCATGGGGCCACTATCAAACTCATGTCCTCTCAATTGGCAAAATAAACAAAACGGCTAAGTTAATCATTCACCCACATGGTGTAAACATTGATTATGTATCACATGAGACACAGCATAGTTGAGTCACCCTACAACGGGTCGTGGGTCATACCTCCACAAGGGTTAGAATATTCCTGATTTATCCTACAACACTGAACAAGGGGCAAACATATTCAACAAATCACTCCCTTGCACCTTGCGTCAATTGCCAACAGTATTCTTCATCAGTTGCATTGATCATGACGACACCTTGCATGCCTACCTGGTGGAAATCCTTGTCCACTGGCCTCTTAAGCATGTCAGCCCGGTTCATCTTGGTACCGGCATACTGTCTGCTTGTCGACCACTTCCTGAGTATAGTGGTAGTAGATTTTAGTGTGCTTTGTATGCCTGGATAGGACTGGTTTCTTGGACATGTCAATTGCACTCATTTCTTCTATCTTGATGACCATTGTCGTTGCCTCTGGTGTCTTCATCTCACATTGCAAGCTACGTAGCCACTGCATCTCCTTACACACCTCAGCCAAGGCAATGTACTCAGCTTAAGCTATCGATAGAGAGACACGTTACTGCTTGTGACTCACCAAAATGATAACACCTCCATTCAGCATACACACAAAGCCAGGGGTGGAATTTTTTTCCATTTGTATTGCCTCCCCAATTAGCATCAATATAGCACATGAGACAGAGTGACACGGATCCTGCGAGGTCATTAAACTGGAGCCCCACATGCTGCGTACCCTTAAGGTATCGCATGATGCGCTTCACAGCCTGCTAGTGCAGTAGACCAGGATTAGCCACAAACCAGCTCACATGCACAACAACATGGGCTATATTCATTCGGGTGGTGACCATGGTATACATCAGACTGCCCACTACATGCTGATGTGGGATGTCCAACATATCAGTTTTCTCCACTTTGTTGGATGGGGACATGGAGGTGGATAGCTTGCACTCTAAGCTCATGGGTATGCTAGCAGGCTTGCAATTTGCCGTGTCATAACTTTTGAGGATGGAGTTGATCTATTTTGTCTGGTTTAGGATGATGGTACCTGTTGCTCTCTCATGCTTGATGGCGATTCCAAGTTGGAAGTCAAGAGGACCCATGCCCTTCATCTTGAATCTGCTACTGATCTATCCCTTGAGATCATCTTGTAGCAACGTTGATCAAGAGCATACAATCAGGTCATTGACGTACAAGATGACCAATATAGTCCCTTTGTTGCTCTCATGCAATTAAATTCTAGGCTCGTTGTTGTATCGCATGAAGGACTCCTTAGTCGTGAATGTATCCATCTCGTGGTACCAAAGTCTTAGCGCTTGTTTTAGCCCATAGATCACTTTCACCAATCTGTGCACCTTGTCCTTGGGAGCATCAACCCCATCTAGAACCTCCATCAACACCTCCTTGTCGAATTTGCCATAAAGAAACACGTTTTTCACATCCATCTGGTGGACTTCCATGTTCTTTGCAGCAGGAATGGTGACCGGATGGAGGTAAACATCACAACAGGAGCAAGAGTCTCATTGTACTCTAAGCCAGGCCGTTGAGAGAACCCCTTTGCTACCACCCGTGCCTTGTACTTGTCTATCTCGCCATCATGTTTCCCTTTTACTCTCAACACCAACTTGGACCACACACTGTGAGCCCCGGCAGGTCTGTCCACCAGCACCCATGCCCCATTGTCCTCAATGGAGCTGATTTCACACCGAATTATTTATCCCACTCAACTTTGTCAGGAAGAATGACTACCTCTTTGAAAAATATTGGCTCTTCTTGAGCCAGGAACGAATAAATGAAGCTGCCCATTCACCCCTATCTATTTTGTAGTGTTGCCAAGGTCCTTTGAGATGTGAACTACTCCGAGGACCTGCTAGCTGCTGCTATTGATGTGGAAGCTAGAGGTTTTCTTCGGCGTTGATAATGGGAGAGGTTTCCTTCTCATGGTCTGCAGGATCACATACGTCAGAATCCGAATCCTTTTAGTCATATTCATTAACTCCTCTCTCTGTTGGAACACCCATCCTATGCCATTGTGCTGGTGCTTCATCTCCCTCCTCAAGGAGAATGAGCCAGTCTCCCTATTTGGGAGTGTTCTTGAGTTTGAGAAGCTCTCCCTTACACATAGACCTTTTGTGGAAATCTACATCTTTGTTTTGGATGACCTTATTGGCACCTTGGTCCCATAGTCTGTAACAGACGTTACGAATCATCCATTTTTTTTCGTAAATACATTACGGATCATCCATTTTTGTAGTAAATACAGCTACGACAGCGTCATCCACAGGAGCCAAGAAGGTCATCCATTTCTATCGTAGCCGATCAAAATACATTTTTGTCCTCTTGCATTGAGCTTTCCAGAGCCCTCACTGACCTGGACCTCGGCAAAGGTGGTGCAATCGAACACCTTGAGATGGGAGACGTTTGGCATCCTGTGTGACCATGCTTCTCGAGGCGTCTTCAGCTGTTGTGTCTGCTTCTTCTTGCATCTCCTTTGCAAAGCTGCTGCAGGTGTGAGATTCACAAGATAGGTAGCCGTATGTGCCGCTTCAACTCAGAACCTAGGAGGCAGCTCGGCATTAAAGAGCATGCACCTTGTTATGCACAGGAGGTTCTAGTTTGTCCTCTTTGCTACTCCATTACTGTGAGGTGAGTAGAGGGTAGCTTCTGTTGTTCAATGTCCTGTGTCTTGAGCCACTCCCTATGTGCTTTTTACTCTCTACGATTGTCTATCCTAAATACCTACACCTAATTTCCACTCTGTCCCTCAACCATAGCGACAAAGGCTTGCATGTTTCCTTCACCTCATTTTTTTAAGAAAGTGTATCTTGACCTTACGGTTGTTTTTGTTCATGCATATTAGAAGATATATGTTGCCTCCGTTGGATGGTATGCAAAAAGGACCACACACATCAGAATGGATGAGCTCATGGGGTGGAAGAGCACGAAAACCATTGCGCTTGAAGGATTTCTTCTTGGCCTTTCCCTGAAGACATGGCTCACAAAAGATCTCGGCTCCCTTCAACTCATCACCTAGCTCCATCCCACGCACTAGCTCCTGCTTTCCCATTAGCACCAATGTGCGACGAGCCATGTGCCCAAAGCACCAATGCCACTGGTTCTGAGAACATGTTTGTTGACTCGAGTGAACAGCCTTGGTGGCTGCATTTACTTCCATTTTTCTTTTAGAATCTTCCAGTGCCACTGCTTCCGCTCCTCCAACATTCCCTTCATCATCAGAATCTATGTCAGTTCTCTCCTCACCATCACTCACGGCCAAAGATTCAGTCTTTAATTTTTTCATCTTTTTCTGCAAGACGTATAGACCATCAACGCAAGGGAACTTTGCAACATTTTTTTTGGTTGATTAGGATATGTTGATGTCGTTGGTATGGACTATCACTGCTTCCTTCTCTGTAAAGACCACTCTCATGCCTCGGTCAGTTACCTTACAGATGGAGAGCAGGTTGGCTGTGAAGGAGGGCAAGTAGACTACCTCCTCTATCTTGGTCAGATTCCACACCGTTGACACCCATTGTGATCAGCTTATCACCAATCCCCTCAGCTTCCTCAACCTTGCTGTTGGCGCCTCTGAAGTTCTTTTTGCATGGAGCAAGACAGATGAAGTCTCTCTTCTCACGAGTGGTGTGCTTGTTTGTGCCTGAGTCAAGGCCGTAAGCTCTTGGCCTGCGTATTGCCCTCACTTTGTTGGAGGCACACTCAGCCATCAAGCGTGTGGAATCCTTCTCACCATTTACCCCTCTCCATTCATCCATGTCTCCTCCCTCCTTCTTGAATACCCAACACTCCTGAGCCCAACGTCCAGCCTTGCCACAGTTATAGTAGTTTTTTTGACACTTTGGACCCCTTCCACTGTTACTAGCGCTATTATTTCATTTGTATCCAGAGTATGAGGTATTGCAGAAGGTTTGATTGATCCGTGAGGCAAAGGCAATCATGTTTGCTTCACTAATGCTGCAACGCATGGCTTCCTTTCACACACACTCTGAGATGGTGGTATAGGAAACTTGCTCTTCAGTGCACCCTCCAATCACTGTGATCATGGGACTCTAGCTCTCCGGCAGCGTCATAAAAAAGTTTATGGCCTGCATATCAGATTTTAGGTCCTATCCCATGACGTTGGCTTGTTGCAAGAGTGTCTCAAACTTCTTTGTAAAGGCCAAGACATCCTCCCCTTCATCAAGCCTCGTGCTGATGAGGTTCTGTAGAATGAAGAGACGGTTGGCAAGTGAGGAGGACTGACACACCTTGCCTAGTGTAGCATATGCTACAAATTTCATTGTACAAATACTGATGAGTAAAAGGAACAAGAGTTTTATGGAGGACACGAGAATGAAGAGAGCCTTCTTGTTGCAAGAAGGCTCATGCCACAAGATCTGCACCCTCCTCCTTTGGTGCTGAGATGGTTCCGTCAAAACAACCTAGTAAGTCTACATCATCCATGATGATTTCAGATAGCCACTTCTAGAGAGAAAACCCATCTCTATCAAACGTTAGGATGGGAGAATGGTTCCCCCATTCCCCTGTCCCTGCCATCACTACAAATACAATTGTTACAACTGTTGCACCTGTTGTTGATGCCGATATACCTGCGTTTGAGGCCAATGTAGGCTATTGGTGAGAAGAGGTAACTGCTTGCCCTGTTCACGTTTGCCGTTGCGAGCAGATGTAGGCTGATATAGGCTGATGTAGGCCGATGTGGGCTGATGTAGGTTGATGTAGGCTGATGTAGGCTGATGTCACCTCCCAAGGCTGAAAGGTGCATATGTGTTGCATTCCCCTCCTGCTGATGTTAACCTGCAAATAGAGAAGTTGGGTGAGAGCGAAGACGCTCTCACTCCTAGGAACTTAGCGGTTGCGTGCGTGAAACTTCTCTCACATGGTTAGCTATTGAGCTAACCACCTCTGGCAGAGAAGTCGCGAAACCAAAATCATCTCACAAAGGTTCTTACACCTTCTTCCTTTGTAGGTTTGAGTCATCCATTCAAAACAGAATCAGGTTTGCTTTTCACCTTTAAGAGTACTAATGCCTTAGCATTACATCTCAAGAGGAGCTCAAGATGTCAATATGCAAGAGAGCATCCTTTTACATCTGTCTATCAAGTCCTTTTATATCTATCTGTCAAGTCCTAGAACTCAAAAGCACATTGCCAAGAAATGGCCTGACCCTGCCACATCACCAATAGACTTACGCTGTGGGCTTGAAACATAAGCATCCTAGTGCCAAGGTGACAGACCAACCATGAAGCTTTCAATAAGCTACAGAATTTCTTTTTTGGAAGCTTCCATAACAACAAAGACGTGCATGGAGCCAGGATCAAACTCATGACCTCTCAAGTGGCCAAATAAACACATTGACCAAGTTAACCATTCATCCACGTGGTGTACTCACTGGTCATATCTCACATGAGACGGAGCATATTTGAGTCACCCTACAACGGATCAAAGGGTCATACCTCCACAAGGGGCAGAGCATTCTTGATCCATCCTATGGCACTGAACAAGGGAGGAAACATATTCAAAAGGATCGCCAATGAGACGGTCATCGCAAGCAGCGGACTTGCCGAATGGGCATGCGCGGCCTCACGTGTGGTCGTCCGCTACAGGTAGAGTTGATGGGCCCAAGAGAGCAGCTCCAAGAAGTCCAACAGCTCGGCGAGAATTACTTGGTCAAATAAGTAAACTTGTCGAAAAACTCCATGTCAGCCCCGACCATGATGGTGTGTAGGGTCCACAACTGGGAGCTGTCGATTATGTCGAGGCATGTGTAAATCTGCATGGCTCGTCGCCAATAGGCTGCCACTGACTTAGAGGGACTCCACTGAAGGAAGCTGAACTCTTGGAGACACGCCGTCATCATCGCGTGGGTCTCAACTGCCACTAAGTTCAGGAGCAACTCCAACCTACGGCGGGATCTACCCCGGTGCCCGTACCAGGGGCCCCTAGGAACAGACAAGGTCAACAATGATGTCCTTGGGCATGAAATAGAGGAAGCCACTCATGGCTCTCACCACAACCTGCGCCTAGCGGGGGTCATTTGTCTGATACTGGCTCAAGTAATATGACCATAAGCCCTCTGCATTAGCCCACACATGGAAGAGGATCTCCCAGGCATCGAGCTCAACATCGCTATTGTAGCATGGTAATGCGATCTTGAAATCGTTCGGCCATCAATCTGTGGGAAGGAAGAGTCCACGGACATGCTCGAAAGCACAGGGAATTGTAAGCCTACCAAGGACACACCATAAAAGTAGCGAATCGAGCATGAAGGCACAAGCAACTCAAAATCCTACACGGGAGCAATCCGCTGACCCAACTGGAGAGGGCTCCATCCCCTCAATCTCTCATAGCCGGGGGCCATCAACCTGGTGACTGGTCACTCTAGGGACTCGTTTCCACTACTGTTGGCCGTCGTTGTCGTCACTACTCATATCGTCTCCAGCTAGCATCTGCTGCTGCACGCTCTCTTGCTACGCGTCCTGCTATGGTACTCCTGCTATGGCTGACGGAGGCTGTTGCATCCTCTATAGCATACAAAGAATCTGCTCGAGGATGACCGCTTGCACCGCCTGCTTCTGCCAGGTGTCCTCTTGTGCCTGGAATAACGAGCCAATGACCTAAGAGCAGCGACTAGATGCCTCAACCACAGAGCCAGAGCCGGAAGGAGCAACAGGCCCCTTCTTCTCATCGCCAAATGCCATGTAAGCCACACACTGGGACAAAATGTGAAAGTGGTCAGATTGACTATCCTACTCTGTTTCTAAAGGGATCAGGATGCGTACAACACTTGATATTAAGGTCAAAATTGTGGCTAAGTCCATGATGATGTCATCACTCTGGTTTACAATGGTAACGTAAGCATGACCTAAGAGCGTGCTTTCATTTTTTGTCTTTAACAAGGCCCAAAACAAAGTGCGAGTGGATGCGTTGGACAGGTTATGACCAGGGTTTTCTAATGAGCCCTTATATGTCTAAATGATGGTCATTTGGGGTCATCACGCAATCACACGTCCGAGGTGGTAGTAGGTGCAACCAGACTAAAACTTCCGAGAAGCTTCACAGATTGCCTAGGGACATCACATGCCCCAACCACTGCTGGAAAAGGTTGGACAACCCTCTCCTGGATTCATGGTGGTGGACGTGGTGATGTGGTTGTAGCTTTCTATGCAAGGGTTATTCCACAACTGTACCATAGGTTGGTGGGTCACCATACGGTGGATCACCATAGGTTGGTGGGTCCTCTTCGGACCGTGGGTATAGCAAGGACTCTTATCGCTCCTGCCACTCCTATGTCTCTGCGGCGCACCTCAACTAGGGATGCCTCACCGCATTGATACCATGAGAAACTGCTAGGAAGCTTCCTAGCCTTGCTGCTAGTGACGTGGCAAAACTTTCAAGTCAGCTGGGACACTAACAAGCAAGAACATGCAAGAAACAGCAAGGCTTAAGCTAGGGGGAAACAAAAGGTCTCACAAGCTCCAATAACTTTGTGATGCAAAGAGAGCTGATAACTCACAAGAAAATGGCACATATACCAACAGCAGCACACTATGGGTGACGCCCGCAACAATGTTAGTTTGTCCAATAACAAGCCCCAAACCATTATTTTTGCCATACCTGTGTGCACAGGCATCCCAACGCAACACCGTCTAAAACTAAAGATGCATAATCGCAAGCCGGACTGGTCATATGCAGAGGTTTGGCACCAATCGGTGGACACAAAATACAAAACATGCAAGTCGGGCTCAGGAGCTAGTCCATCGAGAGAACCTACCGAGTGCATAAAAACAACAGAGTACCCTGGCAAGCGTTTGGGACATCATTGCAGCTGTCTGGGAGCTACTGGTGGGTGGGATCACCACCTGTCAGTGCTCCAACGCCAGTTGGGACCGCATCAAGGATCTGCACCAGCATGGACACGTCCGAGTGGTCACAAGAAGTTGTACAAACACACAGGGACGGTTCACATCACAACATGTTGAAGTTATGTCTCTCACAACAGTGTGACGTCCCTTCCATCCCTCAGTACCCACCGTTGTCAACGTCCACCATGTCAGTCATCTACACGAGCATGTACACCAGCCGAGAGGTCACAGTACACATCCGTGAGACGGTGCATACATTAATCACAATACTTCTGGAGGGTGGTGATACGTTGAGGACTCGTGCAAGGTTGTTGCCTCTTAGTTGATGCATCCGCTGCCCCTCTAGCATCACTCCACTATGTTACGGAGTGTTTCATTGATGGGAATGTAACTGGTTCACAAGCATGAGCTGCAGAACTGAAGACTATTTTAGGAATTGGGACACTTGGATAGCAATAAGTGTGCTCGATGTCAAGTGTTGGACGTGGCGAGCACATGGTGTTCCGTATTCCACTACTTTCTTCAATGGCTGACAGAAGTGTCCCGAACTGTATTGACGTTTTGATACTATTTGAAGGACTTCTCGGCAACGCAGGGCTTTTAGAAAGTCGAGCGTCGATATTCTACCTCCCTGACTTCTCCGTAGAATTTTGCAAAGTGACCACTCACGACATGGCATCAGCTGTGTTGCTCAACACAAGAGCCTAAGATGTAAGATATGCCTCACATGAGGCATTTTGGCCACCTGCCCTAACCACATGAGAGCAACGTGGCCATGTTTGGACAAGAAAGGATTCAATCCCATGAAATGGACTGAAAATCCATGAAACATGAATGAAAAAGTGTAAGAGAATTGTCTAAAGCCAATGAAATCAAGAATTAAATGGCACCCAAACACAGGAGCATACAATTTGGCCTTACTCCCATCAGTTTAACATGGGTTAAGATTTATGTCGTCTAAAAATGAGGTATGGATAATGATGGAATCCATGCAAATAGTTTGATCCTTCAACCAAACTCTATTCATTTCTTTCCTTAGGGCAATTACATCCAAGCTGCTGTGTTTGCACAGCGTAGTGACGGCGACTGACGTGAAAAAATCACGAAAAGGGCGGTTGCCTGTTTTGACAACGCAGAAATAAGAAATGTCAAGTGCGATATATGATGTCTACTCTGTGCCTTGATCTAAAAGCATCAACATGAAGTCTCGCTATCACAGTCTGCACCAGTTGGATATGCCGATCGAACGGCAAATCTTGGTGATACAAAAACATTTGGATAGGAATACGTGGTCCCCATGCTGAGGATGACTTTCCTGCCAACCTGTGCTTCATGCACTACCTTCCAAGAAACATTCCCGAAGTGAGCGGAAGTGGAGTTGGTCGATTCGGTTCGTCATTCAACTTGTTTTTTATGCAATCTTTGCGATTCATTGCAGTCCAACCTCGGCATTTCATTCGTCCGATATTTGTTTTGATTGTTTTTGGTTGGATGGCTTAGAGTCTAACTTACAGATGTTTAGACATCATACATCTTCACTTTGCACACACGTAAAACATCTTTCTATCCTAAGTAAGTCAGTCATGACTATTTGAATTGATGCAATATGACTAGGGTTTTTTTTCCTTGTTTAACACTTTGACGTTGGCATGCATGTCAACAGGTGGCAAATAGGCATCCAGAAGGTATGCGCTTGGAAAATCGGTCTTCTCGCTTCGCCAGCCTGTGTTACAACATTGGGGAATATTGAATAAAGAGGGCCGTGTCTTTGCGTCATGACTAGGGCTAAACAAGACACTACAGACAATTTTATCCTTTTCCTTGTTATTCTTCTTATTTTGTTGAAAATAATAAAGATTTGATTTCATCAAATATCATTTTTTTACTTCACATGTTTCTCTTTTCTTGTAAACCATGTATGCTACGTACCAAACATAGACGAGTCCCTAATCTTTCCAAGTGGACGTTTCTCTTCTCACACAAAAAACCCACTGTGACGCAAGACCTCGATATTCATCTCGATGGTCAATGGCAATTCGACCAACTGCCCTCACCCTCCGGTGAGCCTTCTTGAACGTTTCCACAACTTCCACCACTCTCACGAATCCACGACAGAAGTGTCACGACCTTTCCGTCGACTCCTCAACGCATCGCGCCATATCTTGATTTATAAAGATGCATCTCGCATCTTCACCGTTCATCCTTGAAGACCCCCGATTCCTCGATGGAGCTTCTCGAATCCAACCATTCACAACATGACTCCACACATGTCCCTCATCAATTGACCCAACGACCCCGACTATGTCTCATTCGTAACTCGACACTTGTCAATATATGTTCGACCATTTTGACACTTTTCATCGAAGTACACGTACCGCTAATTATAATTATTGTTATTAAACTTCTGCTTAAGTGTCCTAAATTGTAATTCGAGTTCTGTCTCACAACTTCAACCTGTTCACCATCTACACTCCGTTCGGCATAAAGCTTGGTATTATAGTGCAGTGGTGCTGGAGAGGCATCCAACTACTTTACCCATCTGGAGGATTACCTCGCACAAGTCATCAGGGCATCTCGCATGTCAATACTTTGTAGACTTTGCGACTACAACGTGAGGCGCACAAACGCAACCGACGACCAAAGGTGGGTCTTCAGCGACGACTTCGGCAATGGAGGAGCAGAACGTGCCTATGCACGTGAACCCTGAAGCGGAAGCGAATGTTGACGTGGCAGGCTATGGGGCAGATGGATCAGACCCTACGGCTCTGACGCCCAATCCGATCGCGGATCCAGCAGCGGTAAACCAACCACCACTACCGACAGCCTCAACGACGACAGCAAGAACGACAGTTGGCACCAAACAACAAACGTGGATCAACGAGGAACAGGTGAACCGTATCTCCGCGCTCAAGAGCATCAACTTTGCTATGGAGGCTCGTTGCAACAGCTCCAACAACTACTCCAACATTTTCTCCAACAGCTCAACATCGCGATGGAGGCTCGTCGCAACGCAAGCACATGAGAAGCGGTGCTCTTTGAGAGAAATCCCCAACTCTCAATCGAACCCAAAACTTGTTCGGCTCTATCAGAATCGTTTGATCCTGTAAATTTTTGAGGAACGACGGTTTCAATGTGGCTCATGATTTTGGAGGTGTAATTCACCGCTATAGGGGTCAATGACGAACAAAGAAAGATTGACCTTGCGGCTGCGCTTTTGCGTGGCATGGCGCTAAGTTGGCGGTCAGATCTAAACACCATCAAACGATTGCAAGAGGCCAGCTTGGCACCAACGGCCAACGACGCCCATCTCATATTGCTGACCGCAGGCGTTCTATCGTTGGAGTAGATCAAACCACAATGGCAAGAAACGCTGCCACATCAACCGACTAGAAGGAATTCTTGCTAGGGATGCTTGCACGATTCGGATAACTAAACGAGAAGTCTGACGCACGGTACAAAATCCAGCGTCTCCGACAGCATTCCAACGTGGCAGAGTAGACATAGAGATTTTGCGTGATCATCACCGATGCAGACATTGCTAAAAAAAAACTCTGTTTTCACTACAACAGCGGCCTCAAACGAGACATCCGACGAGTGATTGCCATTTTTGGCAACCAAAACGACTTGGCGCGGGTGATCGTAGTAGCATAAGGATCAATAGCATGGACAACAACACTCAGATCTAGGAATCCTACGGCTGGGGACCTCCCAACCACAGTTACCGTTGAAACGGAGAAAAAAGATCCAGTCAGGGGACTTCTCGACTCTGATGGAAGCGGACGCCGTCGACCAGAGAGACAAACAAACCTGCTACGGCTTTGGAAAAGTCGGGCACATCGCTCACAACTGTCGGAGCAAGAAGCAGGTGAAAAAAGGGGGGGGGGGGTGCCAGAAAAGTGAGTGGAGAAAGGGCGAAGGGCAGGGTTGAAAGGTGCAACTCTTGTTTGTGAGGAACAATCTACGCCAAACGATCACCCATCTGAATGGCCTACGATACCCTAGAGGCTTTCTGAGATCGCAAAGTTTGACGAGGGATACAAGACCAACCGGTGATAGTGCTAAAAGTCTAACCTCGAGGATGCAAGAGTCACAGAATGGTACCAGCAGTTTTGGATGGAGGAGCTTCTCACAGTTTTGTAGGCAACAACATGGTTTGCAAGCTAGGTTTGTAGACTGAACCAGGGGTATTTCAAGGAAAAACCATCGACGGGAGATTGCAAATACGGAGACTCCGAGAACCACTATGACTAAAGGTGGGAGATCTACGGGATGTAACGATATGGAGGTCATGTCCAATGAGTGATCACAAAATCATTTTCGGAAAAGATTTCCTATACGGACACAATCCGTAGGTCGACTCAAACAGCGGCGATGTCTATGTGGAGATCGATGGTGCCAAGCGACAAATTTTGGGCATGGGACGGAAGACGACAACTGGAGCAGTAGAGGTAGAAGCAGTAGGGTAAGCCGTGGTAGCTTAAAAGAAATAGCCTGTGCAACCGATACCACTCAACGTGGCTGAGTACTGCATACGACAAGGAGCTCGTGTGTGGTTAATACATCTTGAGCCAATGGAAGAAGCAAAATTAGTAGTAGTTGACTCATCACCCCCATCAGCCTCATCAGCCTCATTGGTATCAGAAAAGTTCGCGATGATATCCAAAGAGTTCACACCACTCATTCAAGAGTTTGCGAGCATTTCCCCTTATGAACTCATAGGAACTCTACCACCTCAATGGGACATCGACCATTGCATGGAGCTAAATCTGGGCAGCCGACCCATAGTTTGAGGGGCCTATCAAATGAGCGATCACGAATTGACCGAGTTGAAAAAGCAGCTCAACAAGATGCTCAGTTAGTGGTTCATCTGCCCATTTATGTCACCATATGTTGCACCAAACCTGTTTGTAGAAAAATAAAGCAAAGATGTGGATGTGCATGGACTATCAGGCGTTGAACAACGCTAAAATTAAGAACTGCTACCCTCTTCCCTGAGCCGACAAACTTTTTGACCAACTCCGAGGAGCTCGAATTTTCACCAAAATTGACTTGCACATTGGCTATCACTAAATCCACGAGGCAGACGCCGGCATCAAGAAGACGGCGTTCCAAATTCTCTATGGGAATTATGAGTTTACGGTAATGCCGTTCGGTCTTACAAATGCCCCGGCAACATTCATGGCAGCAATGAACAGCATTTTTTTCCCATACCTCAACGACTTAGTCATGGTGTACCTCAAAGACATTATGGTGTACAACAGCACCCCAAAGGAACACGATGGACATCTCTGAAAAGTTCTCAAAGTTTAACAAAGAGAGAAAACCCTAAGAAAAATCTCAAATTACGACTTCAGTCACTGTTTGATAGAGTTTTTGGGTCACGTTATCAATCGCAGACGGATCACCATAGATCCAAAAAAAGTGGCAGCAGTCGCTGATTGGCCGACGCTGACCAACGTTCGAGACGTTCACATTTTTCTCAGCTGTTGAAATTACTACCGGCGCTTCATACGAGATTACACCTGAGTGTCAGCGCCTCAATCCAGCTTCACTTGAAAAGAAAATGAGTGGTCGTGGGGGAACAGCAAAGAAGAAGCGTTCACCGCATTGTGAAACGCTCTGACCTCGGTACCAACCCTAAAATCAGCCGATACAATGATTGACTATGTCATGGCTACGGATACCTCAGATCGAGCTGTCGGCGCGATCCTCTTGCAAGACCATGGCAAAGACAAGCAACCGGTCACATACATATTTCCAAAGCGTTGGAGACCGGAACTCAACTATGCCGTACACGAGAAAGAAATACTGGCAGTCGCACATGCATTGAAGACATGGCGGTATTACCTAGACTGTCGCTGATTCATCGTGCGCACCGAACACCATGCGTTGGAATACTTGAAGACGCAGCCAAACCTCAGTTGACGTCAAACCCAATTGATGGAGTTCCTTGCATGTGGGTTCCACTACGACATCGAGTAACGGCCAAGCAAAACCAACCCAGCAGATGCACTCAGCCGCCGACCAGATCTAATGGCTGAGGCAACAACGCTACAGCTGTAGTGAGATCTGTATCTCGAGCGGTTGTTCACACAAGGCTACAACCAGCACGGCGGATATGACAAGGCAAAATCCTGGTACGGCACACCCTATTGGCGATGACGATTCACTAGGTGGTCGTTCTCCCGAACGACAAACTTTGCCGCATGCTGCTAAAAGAATACCACAGCATAGGTCCATATGGACACTTCGGAGAGGACAAGACATTGAAGAAATTGGCAAGAAAATACAAGTGGGACAAGATGCAATCCAATGTGGCCAACTTCTGCAAATTGTGTGACACATGTTTGCGGCAAAAACCCTGTCACACACGGCCACCCGGACTTCTGCGGGCTCTCCCTATTGCGACAGAACTGTGGGTTGAAATCTCCATGGACTTCATCACGGGATTACGAGTCACGCCCGTGGGATATGGAAATCTTCATGATCGTCGACAGATCTTCCAAGATGTCTCATTTTATTCCGACGACAACCACCGTCACTGCCGAGGGAACGGCACGGCTGACGAATCACAAGTGATAGGGACAGTCAATTCACAAGCCGTGTTCTAGCGCAAACTGATGACTCGCTACGACAGCCGAATTCATCTTTCAACAACATGACTGATGGCCAAACCGAGCGGACCAACCAAACGCTTGAACATATTCTCCCGAACATTATGCGAATCCCATGGGACGAATAGGGCACAAAAACTCCCGACCATCAAAATTGCATGCAATTCATCGATCTCCACCACACCAGATGAAACTCCGTTTGAAGTGGTGTATGGCAAACTTCCCACCGCACCAAATGGAATACACTGTCAAAACAACATTCCCACGGTTGACATCCAATGGCGAGACTTCTCCACCATATGGGAAGAAACATGTTAGACGCTCACAAAGATGCAAGCAGCAATGAAACGAGCAGCTGACCGACATCGCAGGGACAATGTTTTTGTTGCTTACGATAAAGTCCTTCTCAGCTCCGCCAACATCAAACTCCACGGAGCCGACTGTTCGAGGCTCAAACCCTGATGGTTGGGACCGTTTGAGATTGAGCACTTGCAAATCCCCGTGGTTGCGCAACTCAAAGTCCCCAAACACTATGCAAGTTCATCCGGTATTCCATATTACCGGATTCAAGCACTACCGAGACCCCGACGAGAACTTCCCTAGAAGGGATGTCCCTCCCGCACATCTTGTAGAAGCAGACGAGGGCACAAAGCATGTCATCGAGGACATCTATGGCCACCCATGACGTGGAAAAACAACAGACTATCTTGTCAAGTAGTACGGCTACGACGCCGCGCATAACAACTGAGAATCTCATGACAACCTTCAAGACGTTGATCACCTCATCCACGGCTGTTACCGAAGTCACCAGGTGTCGGTTTTTTGGCATCTCTCATTGTGCTCTCTTGTGTCCTCCCGACTTGTGTACATCCGCGTGTAGATGACTGACGGTGAGACTCGACGCTGCTGGAGTGTCATCCGGTGGAGCCGACGCACGCTGAGGCCTAAACGCAGCTCGCTGGAGCCTCCTCCCTGCGGCAACGTGCTCAGCTCCATCGGAAGGCCTCCTCGGCGGTCTGGCCGCCGGTGGTCACTGCCACCCTCTTCCTACTGAGTCTGTTGGGGAGCATGGCCGCTATGTCCTCACCCTCATCGACGACTACTCGCGCTACCACTGGGTATTCTGCCTTCGGTACAAGAGCAATGTCGCTCCGACAATTCGGGACTAGCTTGTCTGTGCCGAGCGTGAGTGTGGTCGGCCTCTCTGCTACTTTTACTCCAATCATGCTGGCAAGTACATGGGAGAGACCACGACTTTCCTCGCCTCCCGCGGTATCCACCTCTAGACGTCGGCACCTTACATACCGGCCCAGAACGTTGTCTCCGAGCAGTGGAACCTCACCATGGCTGACGCCATCCGCACCATGCGAGTCGATTCAGGCCTCTCCGATGGCTTCTACTTCGAGGCCATGGGCTACATGACGTGGTTCTGAAATCGGATTCCCCACGGACCCCTTCCGCGCCTATGTACGCGGTACCAGCACTGGTGCGGTCAGCGTGCTGACCTGTGCCCAACTCGTGTCTGGGGCTGCGTGGCCATTGTGTGAATGCCTGCCCCACAGCAGAGAGACAAGCTCGCCCCCCATGGCTGTCCTTGCACCTTCCTCAGTGTCTCCCACCAGTCCAAGGCCTGGCGCTTTTGGGATCCCTCCCGGCACTGCATCATCGAGAGCCACGATGCCCACTTCTTTGAGGAGATTTTTCCTCACGACCTGGTTCGCTCCGGCTCGTTAGTGTCCCTCCACTCACGGGGGGAGTGGTGAGTCCGTTCCCCGTCCTACCGCTTCCGGGCGGCACATCACATGGTCCCTCCAAGTTGGTAGCCCCAGTCGTGTCTGTTGGCCCCTCCGGACCGGCATCCCCATTCGCGTCTGCAAGCTCCTCCAGGCCGGCATACCTAGTCGCATCCGCTGGCTCCTTCGAGCTGGCAACCCCAGTCGCATCAGTAGGCTCCTACGAGCCGGCAGCCCCAGTCACGTCTGTTGGCCCCTCTGCGTTGGCAGCCCCAGTCGCGTCCGTTGGCCCCACCGGACCGGCAGCCCCAGTCGCGTCCGCTGGCTCCTCCGGGCCGATAGCCCCTGTCGTGTCCGTTGGTCCCTCCGGGCCAACAGCTCCTGTCGATTTTGCTGGTCCCTCCACGCCGGCAGCTTCGCACCACTAGCTCAGTCTGCCTTTGCCAGTACCTCGGACTCGGTGCCATCTACTACCCTACCGTGCTACACACGTGGCCTAGGTGGTAGCCTTCGACCCAGGCTGTCTGTGAGCGCGCAGATCACCACACCACACGCTATGGTACCTCAGCCCCGAGTCACCCCACGTGTCTCTTCCTCTCCTACGATAGTGAGTGGGGACCCTGGCACCAAGGCCCTCGGTCTAACCACTTCAGCCATCATTGCAGACCTCCATCTAGGCTCCGCACTAAGCTACGCCATGCTGCATCAGGAGCATTGACATTCTTTCACGGTTGCACTCACACGTGTCCGACCTGGAGCTCGTGATGCACACGCCCTTGCAGTCCACTCCACGGCGTGCCCAGAGGATCCAGCCACCCTACACGAGGCTTGTTCCTCCCTTAAGGTCTCACATGGGGACGTTGCCTGCGCTGACCATCTCGCAGCTATCCGGTACCACCACATGTATGATCTCGTCGAACTCCCTCCAAGTCGAGAGGCCATTGGTGCCAAGTGGGTCTTCCGGCGCAAGCGGAAGCAGGATGGGTCCTTGGACAAGTAGAAGGCCTGCCTCACAGCCAAGGGGTTTGCTCAGGTCCTTGGGTCGATTAAGACCATATCTTTATCCCAGTTGGCCGATTATCCACTAGCTGGGCGCTCTGCACCCTATTGCCCAGCACAGGTGGGAGCTGCATCACATGGACATGAGCAACGCTTTCCTCCATGGCTCGCTAGAGGGTGAGGAGCTCTACATGGTACAGCCTCCACGCTTCGACGATGACATTTGGAAGATCTGGCAGCTGCGAAAGGCCCTTTATGGCCTGAAGCATCTTAGTGCTAGAAACAGGAGATTAGTTGCACGCTCCTTCGCGGTGGCCTCCTACGCAGCACTACTGACCACGCACAGTTCATCACCCCGCGAGGCCAGACCTTTGTCGCTCTCCTGGTGTATGTCAATGATCTCCTCATTGCGTCGCCAGATGTGGCTGCCATCCAGTGCGTCAAGGACTTGCTGCGCATCGCCTACTAGAAGAAGGATCTCGGATCTGCCCGAGTCTTCCTGGGCATGGAGCTCGAGCATGATCGCTCCCAGGGCATCCTGCATGTCCATCAAGCCGCTTATGTACAGACTCTTTCCACTCGCTTCACCGAGGACTTGCCCCTCATGCGCAGCGCATCCTCACCCATGTCACCCGATGGTCAGGTGCAGCTCTGACCCAGCCATTGTGGGGGAGCCAGTTGACGTGACCTCGTATTTGCGAGTCATCGGGTCACTGATGTTCTTGGCGACGACAACACGTCCAGATATCGCGTTCGCCATCAACCTCCTGGCTTAGTTCTCCCAGGAGCCATGTCACCTCCAGTACGAGGTCGTGATTTGAGTATTGCGCTATGTCATCTCAACTCCACTGCAAAGTCTCATGTTCCACTCACAGCCGTCTATTGTCCCGGTGGGCTACACCGACAGTGACTAGGCTGGCAATCCAGACGGCAAGAGCCACACATGTTGGATCTTTTGGTTGGCAGCACGGCTATGTCCTGGCGCAGTGGCAAGAAAGGGTGCATTACACGCAACACTACTGAGGCTGAGTACGTAGCCCTTGGTTCATGCACATGTGAAAGCGCGTGGATGCGTCGTCTGTTGTCCGAGTTGCGTCTGTCCGTTGCATCGATCACGTTGCATTCTGACAATGAGAGTGCCATGGCCATCGCCGACAATGACGGCGTGCATCACACATGCAAAAAGCACATCAATGTTGAATATCACTATATGCGTTTGTTGTTGCATGACGGCAACGTCAGCATTGTCTAGGTTGAGACAGCAAGGCAGCTGGCTGATTTCTTGACCAAGACACTGAAGCACGACTCGTTCAAGAAGGCTGTGAGTTCAATCGGCAAGTGTCTTTGAGTTGCACTCTTAGTTCTGGCCTGCGTCTCTATGTGCCCTGGGGGAGTTTGTCTGTTGAATGTGTCGCTGCCCGCCAATTTGCACTGCACCAATGAGTCATGAGGGAGTGTTGGTTTTTTCCCATCTCTCTCTGTGCTCTTCTGTGTCCCCCCGGTTTGTGTACATTAGCGTGCAGATGGCTGACGGCGAGACTTAACGCTGTTGGATTGTTGTCCAGTGGATCCGACGCATGCTGAGGCCTACATGCAGCTCGCTGGTGCGTCTTCCTTGCAGCAACGTGCTC
Source organism: Penium margaritaceum (assembly GCA_023375785.1). Taxonomy (NCBI): domain Eukaryota; kingdom Viridiplantae; phylum Streptophyta; class Zygnematophyceae; order Desmidiales; family Peniaceae; genus Penium; species Penium margaritaceum. The sequence goes on along the minus strand of SZWC01005855.1, from coordinate 31,347 downwards.
AGCTCCATCGGCAGGCCTCCTTGGGGGTCAGCCCGCCGGCAGTCATTGCCACCGCACATGCTGTCTACATGTGTCCAGCGCTGGATCTGACTTAACTATTACGTCTGCAACGTCATGCTCTGCCTAGGGTCAATGTCTCATGTTGCGTGACACTATTTGGCATCATGGACCATCGTAGGCACTGCCTGGGTTCAGGTAGTCATAACTTGTTGCTGTTGTTTTTCTAGCTGTTTCTGACTACACGAATGCATTCCCAGCGTTGTTATTATGGTATAGTATAGTTTTCATGCAAAACAGACGACGTCCTGGTTTTGGGCTCTCGGCCGTCTGGCTGGGCTCACCGAGAAAACCCTTAATGCCAAAAATAGGTCTAGGTCTATTTTCTGATTGGGTTGTTAGCTGAGTAACAAGCTCTATAGAGTTGGGGGGGGAGCTAGAACTTGGAGGGGTCTCCCATTGTTGCTCATTCTTCATTCCTAATCAATCACTTTCAGTTTTGAGCTGCTTTGTGGCACTAACACTTGCACACGCGTTTTTGAGTAACAAACTTAGAGCATCGAGACTTAGACTCTAGAGCAGTTGTCGGCCTGGGTCAGAGGATGCCGCCTGGGCCACGTGTGTAGCGCGGTAGGGCAGGAGATGGCACTGAGTTAGACGGGCCAACAGAGGCGACTGGGGCTGCTGGTCCGGAGGGGCCAGCGGATGCGACTCGTGTTGCTGGTTTGGAGGGGCCAACAGACGCGACAGGCGCTGCTAGCCCGGAGGGGCCAGCGGACGAGACTGGGACTGCTAGCCCGGAGGGGCCGGCGGACGCGATTGGGGCTGCCGGTCCGGAGGGACCAGCGGATGCGACTGGGGTTACCGGTCCGCAGGGACCAGCGGACGCAACTGGGACTGCTGCCCCGGAGGGTCCGGCGGACGCGACAGGCGCTGCTGGCCCAGAGGGGCCAGCGGATGCGATTGGGGCAGCTGACTTGGAGGGGTCAGCGGATGCGACTGGGAATATTGGCCCGGAGGGTCCGGCGGACTCGACAGGCGCTGCTGGCCCGGAGGGGTTAGCGGACACGACTGGGGCTCCTGTCACGAGGGGGCCAGAGGACGCGACAGGCGCTACCCGCTCAAAGGGACTGAGTGATGTGTCACCCGGAAGTGAATGGACGGAGGACAGACTCACCACTCCCCCTCGCGACGGGAGGGAGACAGACAAAATGGAGCGGATGAGGTCACGAGGAAATAGGTCCTTGAAGAAGAGAGTATCGCGGGACTCGACGATGCATTGCCGGGATGGGTCCCAAAAGCGCCAAGCCTTGGATTGACGAGAGACACTGAGGAAGGTGCAGGGACATCCGCGGGGGACGAGCTTGCCGCCCTGCTACGGGGCGGGGAGCCAGACAATGGCCACGCAGCCCCAGACGCAAGCCGGGTGGAGGTTAGCGCGCTGACCGCACTAGTGCTGATACGGCGTAGACTGGCGGGGAAGAGGACCGTGGGGAACCCGGTTCCAGACCCATGTCATGTAGGCCATGGCTTCAAAGTAGAAGCCATCGGAGAGCCCAGACTCAACCCGCATGGTACGGACAGCGTCTGCCATGGTATAGTTCCACCACTTGGAGACGCCATTCTGGGCGGGCGTGTAGGGCGCGAACGTCTCGTGGTGGATACCGCGAGAGGCGAGAAAAGTGGTGGTCTCACCCATGTACTCACCACCGCGATCGGATCGAAAGCGACGAAGAGGCCGACTACACTCGCGCTCCGCCAGAACAAGCCAGTCCTGAATGGTGCGGGTGATATCGCTCTTCTGCCGAAGGCAGAAGATCCTGCGGTAGCGAGAGTAGTCGTCCGTGAGGGTGAGGACATAGCGACCATGCTCGCCGACGGACTCGGTGGGGAGAGGGCCCATGACGTCGAAATGGACCAAGTCAAAAGGGGCGGACGCACGGGAGGAGGACAGAGGATAGGTGCACCGGTGCATCTTGTCCTGAGTGCAACCAATGCACTCTGTGGGGCATGGGAGATGGAAATTCTCCGGGTGAGGACCCTTCGCTGGCTGAGTGCGGAGCATGCTATCTATGACAGCAGAGTGGACGTGGCAAAGGCGGCGGTGCAAGAGGCGGGTGTGCTACGGAGAGAGCGTGCTGGTGACAAACACATGGCATGTGGCGGTCGACGGGGAAGGGACGGAGGGCGAGGAGGACGGATGAGGAACATGCCACAGGTTGCCACGGGCGGTGGCGTGTAGGATGACAAGACCGGAAGGACGCAACGACACAATGCCAACACCAAGCGAGTGCACAATGTCTATGCTCATGCGGTCAAGGGCAGTCACGGACAGGAGGCTGAGCTCAAGACCGGGGAGGACGAGGACATCGGTCAGAAAAACATCACCGGCAAGACCACGAAAACGAACGACGCCGACGCCACGGACAGGCAGCACCTGTCCAGAGCACGTCCGGACACCGGGGACATCGCCAACACGACTGAGCATACTGAAGGCCTCGCGAGAGGCCGTCATGTGATGCGTGGCCCCGGAGTCGATGATCCAGGTCTCGGCAGGGTCCTGAACTGGAGTCGTCAGGTCGCTAACGGTCACATGGTAGCAAGCGAGAGGCACGGACGCGGTGGAAGGGGGCGCGAACTGAGACTGCCAATCATCTAGGCACGCGACATCGTCAGAGAAGGGGGTAGAGGAGACTACGGAGGGCGATGGGACAGACGAGGAAGCAGGGCATGATCACAGCTCAGTCTCAGTCAGGCAAGGCAGGGTAGGGGAGCAGGAGGTGACAAAACTCGCACTTCCCTGGGAGGAGGGCGAGGGAGGCCAAGCTGGAGCGCGATGAACTGCTCCAGCTGACGCTCACGGGATGACGGTCCGGGTGTGTAGACCGAGTGCGGGGTGACGGCACCGGAGCCCGGGTAGAAGGAGGACTGGGCTGGTGAGGGGAACGGAGGCGCCGACGGCTGCGGATGGTGCTGTTGCAGAGCTGGCGTTTGCAGGACTGGTGAAGCCGCCGGAGTGGTAGAACTGCTGGACGGGGCCGAGGCGTCAGGACCGGCGACAGCGACGGCGGCAGAGGTGAGACGGCGCTCCCGCTGGCAATGCATGGTGGCGATGATGTGCGCCTCGTCTGTTGGCATCGGGCACGTGTACCACCCGTGCCCGGGCTGGCCACAGCTATGGCAGACCGAGCCACCACTGCTGGACCATGTAAACGGCTGCTACTGCTGCTGCTGTTACTGACCCTTGCCCTTCTTGCTCCGACGCTTCTTCTTCCTCGGCGATGAGGAGTTGGCGGAGGTGGCTGCGGGGGAGGCGACGGCCACGGCGGCGATAGCATGGGAGGCGAGGGCCTCCATGCGCTGGAGATGGGACTCCAGACGAGCTTCCTCGATCCAGAGGAAGAGCTCATACGCCCAAGGCATGAGGGTGCCCTGAGCCGCCATGGTGGAGAGGACGTCCTGAGGGTAGTGAACAAAGACGTCTGCGTACGCAGCGGGGGCACTGCGCTTGATGGTGAGGAGCTCGGCCAGCGGGGGTGGGGGAGAGGTACCAAGGCGACGAAGGATGCCCTCCGCCCGCTGCCACTAGGCGGTGACCGTCTCCGTCTCCCCCATGTGCAGGGAGTTGAACTCCCGCAGCAGACGGCTGGTCTCAGCATCGCTGGACAGACGATGGGGCCGAGTGAGGATGTGCCACGCGGCTGCAGGATCCGGGGTGGCGCCAGCGATGAAGTCGTCGAGGAAAGGTTCGAGGGCTATGGGGGAAGCTGGAGGGGCGACTGGCATTAGGGCACGTACGGCGCGACCTGCGTCATACAACTGGTCGGCCTGGGTGGGGTCATATGGAAGGGTGTAATACGCCCACAGGCTCTCACCCTGCGCCCAGATCGAGAAGCTGAGCTACCAGTTGCGGAACTGCTCGCCGGCCTGAAGTGGCAGGGGTGGCGTCTCAAAGTCCTTCTGCCTGCGGCCGGCACCCAGAGTGGGGCCAAGGACGAAGGTCACCGTCTGCCTCTGGCGCTGAGTCTGCTGTTGTGCCTGGTAATACGTCGGAGCGGACACAACACGGCTGGCGTGCCCAGGAGGGATGAATAGTGGCAGTAGGCTGGTGGCAGACTGGGAGGCTAACGGCTGCAACTCTGCAAGCTGCTGCGTCAAGGCGACAAGCTGTTACTGAAGAGTAGCCAAGGGGTCAGGGTTGCCGCCAACGATGCCAGAGGGTTGCTGCAGCAGCAGCAGCAGCAGCTACTGCTGCTGTTTTTGCTGCTGCTGCTGCTGTAGCTACTGCAACTACTGTAGAAAAGGGGGGCTAGGGGTCCCCCCCCAACAGAGGAGGACCCCTCTTCAGAGGAGATGTTAGTCATGGTGGTTAAAGGTGCCTCTCTTCCCCTTTGGTTTTTTTTGGTGCTACTAATGTCAGCAGTGACGTCGACCAAGGATGGCTGACGTCAGCAGAGGCTACTGCAGTGTGTGCAGTGCTACTGTTACCCCCCTGTTTGTTTCCCTTTGTTTGTATTGATCACGTCAGAAGTGACGTCAGTAGACGGCCGCTGACGTCAGCAACGGTAGATGTAGCCGCTACTGTGGGGTTGCAGCCACTATTGCTGTCGGTGTTGCTGCTGCTGCTGCTGCCGCTGGTATTACAGCTGTTGCCGCTGCTGCTGCTGCTATTGTTATTGTTGTTGCTGCTGTTGCTACTGTTGCTGCCGCTGCTGCTGTTGCTGCCGTTGTTTCTACTGTGGCTGCGGCTGCGTCTGCTGCTGCTGCTTCGACTGCTGCTGCTGTTGCTTCGGCTGCTTCTGCTACTGCTACTACTGCTACGGTTGCGGCTGTTGCTACTGCCGCGTCTGCTACTGTAGCTGCTGCTACGACTGTGGGGGGGCCTTCGTTTTTTCTCTTCTTTTCTTTTCTCTTGCTAGTTGCTGCGAGCTCACTGCTCACTGCAACCAACAAGCTGCGAGCAGCAAGTTTGGTGCTTCCTGCTCGCTGCTCGCTGCTCGTTGCTCGTTGCGAGCAACGAGCTCACTGCCAGCATCTCTCTGCTCGTAGCGAGCAGCTGGCTGCGAACAGCTGCGGCTGCTCCTGTTGCGGCTGTTGTTGCAGCCGCTACTGCTACTACTACTGCCGCCGACTGCTGCTGCTGCGAGCTGCTGCGAGCTGCTACTGCTGTCCGCTACTGCTCGCTACCGCTGTTGCTGCTGCCGGCTGCTGCTGCTGCGGGCTGCTGCTGCTGCGAGTTGTTGTGAGCTACTGTTGTTGTGTGCTCCTGCTGCTGGCCGCTGCTGCCACTGCTCGCCATCGCGGCAAGCTGCTGCTGCTGCTGTTGCTGGCTGTTGTTGTCAGTCACACCTGGAGGACGGCGCCACGTGCGTCGTTGCCAGCAAGCGCCTGACGTGGCCGGTTGCTCATCTCCTCGCATCAAGCGTGGGGGACAGTGCAGCCGAAAAAAATCTGGGAGCATTTCCCCTAGCCTAGTGGCCGTGGGAAAAAACTCTGACGCCGGCACCATGCGGGTCAATGCTGCTGGAAAAAATCCGGCAGCATTTGTCCTACACTGGCATGTATGGGGGTCAGCCGGCGTTGTCGAGCACCTATACGTCAGTCTTCTGCTACTACTGCTACGCTCTAGCTCTGATACCAATACGGTAATGCTAGGCAGCAGGTTGGGGCAGTAGCGTTGTTGATGCAACGTGTGAGCTTCCACGCTAGTTGCTTAAGTCTGCTACCCCCTCAGTCTGTTCTAGAGACTAAGTCTAGAAGCTCTGGGTTTGTTACTCAGAAGTTCGCGCGCCAGTGTTAGCGCCAGAAAGCAGCTGGAAACTGAAAGCAACTGATTAGCAATGAAGAATGAGCAACAATGGGAGACCCCTCCAAGTTCTAGCTCCCCCCCACTAGCGTAGAACTTGTTTCTCAGCGATCCAGCCGATCGGAAAATAGTCATAGACCTATTTTCTGGCAGACAGGGTTTTTTCGGTGAGCCCTGCCAGACGCCCGATAGCCCAAAACCCGGGCGTCGTCCGTTTTGCCTGAAAACTGGACCATACCATAATACGGACGCTGCGAACGTAGTCATGCCGTCAGAATCAGCTAGAAACATAGCAGCAAAGAGTTATGGCTGCCCGAACCCAGGCAGTGCCTACGACAGTTAGTGATGCCAATCAGAGCCACATAGCAGGAGACATGGACCCTACGCACAGCATGATGCTGCAAACGCAATGCCACTATCAAGCACAACACTGGGTGTATGCAGACAGCATCTGTAGTGGCAGTGACCGCCGGCGGCCCGACCGCCGAGGAGGCCTGCCGATGGAGCTGAGCGCATCGCCAGAGGGAGGAGGCTCCAGCAAACGGTGAGTGGGCCTCAGCGCGTGTCGGCTCCAACAAGTGACCCTCGAGCAGCGTGAGTCTCGCCGTTAGTCATCTGCATGGCGATGTACACAAGCCGGGAGGATACAACAGTGTACAATGAGAGATGCACGAAAACCAACAGCGACAGACTGAGGGGGCAGCAGACTAAGCAATGAGCGTGGAAGCACGCAGGCTGCGTCATCAATGCTAGTGCCCCAACCTGCTGCCTCGCATTTCTAAGTCCGAGTCACATCTGTACGCGCGCCGGGATGTCGCGGCTAAAAGGGGGGCAATGTTAGGTACGATACGTACATGGGTCCCTTATCTTTCCACATGGGCACTGATACTATTACATTATCAGCCCACCGTGATGTGATACCTTGATACTCACCGCGACGATCGAGAGCAATTCGGCTAACTGCCCTCACCCTCTAGTGAAGCTTTGAGAACTTTCTGACTTTTTTACCACTGTCGCAAATCCACGTCAGAAGTGTCATGACCTTTTGGTTGACTTCTCGACGCATTGAGACATATCTCGATTCGTGAAGATGCATCTCGCATCTTCCCCGTCAATCTTTGAAGCCCCTCGATTCCTCGGCAAAGTTTCTCGAATCCGACCATGTTGTGCTTTGTGCCGTTCCTGTACAGTTTACTGTGACCACTCAGCCGTGTCCATACTCGTGCAGATCCCTGAGGCAGGCGGCCCTAGTGACTCCAGCGCGACGACAGGCGGCGGACTACCCACTTGCAGCTGACCGACCACTGTTCCAGAGCCCCAGATGCCACCGGGACTCTTTGTTGTGTCTTCTACATCTTGCAGGCGTCTTTTGGCAGACTGGCCATGAGGCCTATTTGCATGTTTTTGCATTGTATGCTCACTGTCTGTCAATGGATGCATGCATGTGACCAGTCGTAGCGTCCGTGTTTTGATTCTGCACGTCTAGGTTCAGACGGCGTAGCATTCTAACATGTGTGCGCAGAGTTACGACCAAATCAGTGGTTTTGGGCCGGTTTAAAGACAGCTCTTGGACTGCCGCGTGCGACACCCGCCGTGCGCCGCGTCAGGTATTTATGCCTTGGACCTGTCATTTGTCATTTCTCTCTGCATATGCTATATTGAAGCATTTTGACACTGTGTCTTGTGTCTCCTAGCCAAACCCTTGCCGTTGCGCGTACGACCTGTGACCATCGTCACCGTCTGATCAAGCACTGACGCCCGGTCAGCGACCGCGTTGCTAGGAAGCTTCTACGCACTTTCTCATGGTATCAGAGCAGTGAGACAGTTCTCACTGTGCTGCGCAGCAGAGACGCAGCAGAGCAGCAGCAGTGAGATTCACCGCTGCAACAGAGTTTCTGGGGTCTGTTGGAGACGACCGTTCACCGTCAACGCGCTCCACCTACCACGTGAGATCGCAGCTGCAGAGGCAGCAGCAAAGGCGTGTACCGCCACGCAGAGGTGTGTGGCGGCGACAGTGCATGCAGCCGCCCCCCATAGCCGCAGCAGCAGAGTAGCAGCAGCAGAGGCGGCGGCAGCAGTAGCGCAGCAACAGCGGCCGTAGCAGCAGCAGCGGCGGCAGCAGCAGCGGCGGCAGCAGCAGCGTCGGCAGCAGCAGCGCAGCAGCGGCACAGCAGAACCAGCGGCAGTCGCGGCGGCACCAGCAGCGGTAGTCGCGGCGGCAGCAGCAGCGCAGCAGTGGCAGCAGTAGCGGCGCACGGCGGCGGCAGCCAACAGCAGCTACAGCGCGCAGCAGCAGCAGCAGCCGCGCAGCCGCTACTGCCACCGCTGCACACGCAGCGACGCAGCTGCTACTACAGCTGACAGCACAGCTGTAGCAGCAGCTGGGCGGAAGCTGCTGCACAGCTTCCGCGGAGCTGCCGCGCGCCACCGCGAAGCGGCTCCACACGCGCGCAGAATCATGACCAAAAAAAAGGAGGATGAGATGACGTCAGCATTGTTGACTGCTGACGTCATCAGGTCGTGCTGATGTCAGCAATCACTTGCTGACATCAGCATTACACTTAGCCAAGTTTTGACCTGGACAGTCAAACGTTGCCAGCGTTTCAACTCCTCAATAAACGCAGACGGATTTGAAATTTGACAAACTTGACATGTCGTCCCATAGTGAACGGCGACATGAGTTCGCCTGACGACAAGGACAAGGGACCAGGTGATCCCTCCTCCTCTTCTTCAGGGGTGTTGAGCCCTCCCTCGCAGGCCATTGCGGACCTACGCAACCAGCAGGAAGAGATGCGTCGTCAGCAGGGAGAGCAGACTGACGCGATCCGCACGCTGACTGAGCTTCTGCGTGCTCAGACCACGGCTCCTTCGCGGATTTCTGAGGGAGCTGCCGGCGTTGCTGCCTCCACCCAGCACTCGGCCCAGGTGCCCGTGACAGGTGCTCCGCCTGCTTCACCTCCTAGCGCGGTTTCTCCACCACCTGCGGACCTCCTTGATGATGAGCCCTTCATGCCAGGCTTTGAGGATGACTCCCAGGAGCGGGAGATTCGTCTTCTANATTGCGGACCTACGCAACCAGCAGGAAGAGATGCGTCGTCAGCAGGGAGAGCAGACTGACGCGATCCGCACGCTGACTGAGCTTCTGCGTGCTCAGACCACGGCTCCTTCGCGGATTTCTGAGGGAGCTGCCGGCGTTGCTGCCTCCACCCAGCACTCGGCCCAGGTGCCCGTGACAGGTGCTCCGCCTGCTTCACCTCCTAGCGTGGTTTCTCCACCACCTGCGGACCTCCTTGATGATGAGCCCTTCATGTCAGGCTTTGAGGATGACTCCCAGGAGCGGGAGATTCGTCTTCTATAGGAGCGCCTCCGTCAGCTGCAGACGGGTACCCGACCTCCACCCGTGTCCCCGATACGATCGTCACCTGACTTCCCCGTCTCTCGCCCTCCTCAGCCCGCGGTTGCTCTCCCCACGGAGCGGCAGCCAAAGGACTTTCAGGCACCACCTCCACGGTACATCAGCGAGGATGGATTTGACTGCTGGGAGATCATGTTTCAGGTGTGGGCCACTTCCGAGGGAGGCCTTACTACCACAGCCCATACCAGTCTACAGATCCAGCACAGGTGCTGTCAGCAGCCCGGGGCCATGCGAGGACTTCTCTATGCCATGCCACGCGAGACAGTCGTCGACTTCCGCCCCTTCCTTGGTGAGGTTGGCACAGGCACCAGAGCTGATCCTCGTGGAGGCTGGGATCTGGCGTTGTCCCTACTGGCCGCAGAGACGTACGCCACGCGCGTGTCACACATTCGTGCTTTCCACTCGCTCCGTCAGGGACCAGCGGAGCCTGCGGCAGATTACTGGCGACGCGCCATGCATATTTACACGCGTATGGGGACCTCAGGGGGTGCACAGCTGTGGGCACTTCGGACGATCATGCTCGGAGTTTGCCTGGAGTACACCGACATCTTCACACGGTACAACGACGCTGCTCTCGAGCCTTTCTCAGCCACTCTACAGCTGCTCCCCTGGGCGCATCAGCTGTTCCTCCAGGTGACATCGGCACGCGAGGTAGCAGTAGCGCATCATGAGACTTCCCTCGCTGCAGCAGTCCTCGCATCACCATCATCTTTCCTCCTGCAGTCACCCTCATCTTCCTCCATCACGACCTCATCTTCCTCCTCCTCTTCGACCCCGTCTACACCCACGCAGACACAGGGCGTTGTAGCAGCTGCCGAAGGGAAGAAGAAGAATAGGAAGCGCGGATCGGGTTAGCAGCAGCCGTCATCCGGTGGTAGCAGTGGCCGTTCTGTGCACTGCTACAACTGTGGAGGTGCCCATCGCTACACCGAGTGCCAGCAGCCGCTTGACTGGGAGCGCATCACTCGTGGATTTCAGGCTGCCCATGCTACTCGCACCGCGTCCGGCACATCGCCCGCACACTCCTCTGGACGCGCGGAGACCACGACTATAGCTGTTCCTGCGTTCTCACCAGCGAGCAGCAGTGATCCCGACCCACGTGATCGCACTATCGTCGAGCTTCGTCATCTTCTGGCGCTTAGCTTTCAGGGAGGTGCGAGTGTGTTGTCATGGTCGAGTGGGTCACAGACTGCTTGTTCGTCCGTCCTCGTGACTCGTGACGACACCTGTGGGAGAGCACAGTCCGCATGTGATGATGCTGGGCCTGACTGCACTGACTGGATTCATGAGTCTCACCTTCCTGATGTACGTCGTTCACTGATGGCTCAACGTCCCTCTGATGCCGAGTGTTCCATTCGCTCGCGATCCGAGCGAAAGGTATGTAGCGTGTGGCGAGTCACTGTACAACAGTACAGTGACTTCCACCAGTCGTGACTCCGGTGGCACTTGGATCATCGATTCCGGTGCCACCCACCACATGACGTGTCATCATAGTGACTTTGTGGTACTTGGTCCCGTCACGACTGTCCGTTCTGTTCGTACAGGCTCTGGTCAGTCCTTACCGGTCCACGGCGTTTGGTTTGTATGCTTTGATGGTCCGTCTGGCCCCCTATACCTCTCTGACGTGCTGTTTGTGCCTGATCTTGAGCTCAGTCTGCTGTCTGTGCGTGCCTGCACTCTGATGGGTCTCTCCGTTGAGCATACCACTGATTCAGCGACTGTGACTGCTCTTGACACCCATAGCATTGTCTTGCGTGCTTCAATCGTAGATGATTTGTACCGCATTGCTCAGGCCTCCTCCCCTTGCTCTCCCTCCTCCTCTGGTTGCGATTTTGTCACTGGTGATCTATTCTCGGAACACCAGCGGTTGCTTCACCGACGTCTGTGTCACGTGGGCTCTGACACTGTGTCGAAGCTCATCCGGACACAGCCCGCTCTTGGTCTTGATGTGGCTTCTTTCAAGAAGCCACCCAAGACCGACTGTATTTTTTGCGCTCAGGGAAAGATGCACCGATGCACTTACCCTGATTCGCGTTCCCGAGCGTTAAGACCCCTCGAGTTGGTCCACTCGGACCTGCTCTTTCCTCTCCCGGTCGAGTCCCTGTCCGAGAGGGGCCGGTATGTTCTGACGCTGACTGATGACTTCACTCGGATGCGGTTGGTCTACAGTCTGCGTCAGTAGAGCGACGCCGCTCTTGCGGTTCGGCTCTGGCTCGTGATGGCTGAGCGTCAGTCTCGCCACACGCTACATACCTTTCGCTCGGATCGCGACGAGGATTTCCTCGGTGAGATGAAATCCTTCTTTGCTGAGCACGGCATTTTTCACCAGGTCTCCGCCCCTGCTACCCCACAGCAGAACGGTGTATCTGAGCGTTGGAACCGCACCATGGAGGATGCGGTCTGCGTCATGCGGTCTTCCGGAGTCCTTCGCCTTTGAGGGCTTCGCCTACATGACTTGGGTCTGGAACCGCCTCCCGCATGGTCCGCTTCCAGATCATGTTATACTATACGAGCTCTGGTTTGGCCACCGTGCTGATCTTTGTCTCGCTCGCGTCTGGGGTTCCCTGGCCTCCGTGTGGTACACTGAGGACCAGCAGGGGTCCAAGGTCTCCCCTCGAGGTTGCTTGTGTGCCTTCATCGGCATCTCCCCGCGGTTGAAGGCCTGGCGCTTTTGGGACCCCACTCGCCGTCGTGTCATTGAGTCCCGTGATGCGCTGTTTTTTGAGTCACTCACATACTGTGATCTGACTTCGATCACAACCCTCTCTGTAGCCCATGTCCCTTCCTGTGAGGGTCCTCGGCGGATGGGGGAGACTTCTTTGCCAGCGACCATTCCTCGTCAGGCTGATGTGTCCGCTCGAGTCCCCTCTCGGTCTCTAGCACTAGATGATCCGGCTATCATTGCCGTTGGTCTAGAGATCCCGCCTGTTCAGCCTGTTTCACACCCCACAGGTACCGCTGCTCTCACGCCTCCTCCTGCATCACCACCTGTGTCTACAGGCACCCCTGCTCCGGCGTCTGACCCAGTCCAGCCCACTCCTGTCCCTACGTCGGCTGACACTACTGTCTCAGTGTCCGGGCCAGCCTTGCCCGCTGCCACACCCAGCTCTCTGTCCCCCACACACGCATCTCCTCACACGGCATCTCCGGCTGCCTCGTCTCAGCCCTCACCAGCTGTGGTCATACCTGTCCCTGTGGTCGTACCTGTTCCTGAGCCCGAGGTGCGCCCCTCGACCTCCGGTTACTCCCGTGAGCCCGGTGGTCGCCTTCGACCACTGGATTCCGGAGCTCAGCGAGCGTCGGGTTCCGGACCCAGGCGTTCCTCTCGCAGCATCGCGAGCGATGATCCAGGCACAAAAGCTTTAGGCCTAAGTGTCCGCACTGAGCTTTCAGAGGTACACCCAGCGTGCCCCATAGGGCACGACCTGGTCACTCGCGAGTTCCATATCACCTGTAACGCAGCAGCTGATCTCGTGGCTGTCAGGCCTGACACTGAGGCGTGTGCACTTGCCACGCAGAGTTCCCTCTCTATGGCGCCTGACCCGGGCACATTGAGGGAGGCTTTCTCATCGTAGGATGCTGATGCCTGGCGAGCTGCTTGCGAGGATGAGCTTTGCGCTATCCGAGAGCACAGAGTCTACGAGCTGGTCGATCTTCCCCCTGGGAGGAAGGCGATTCAGGTCAAGTGGGTCTTTCGCAAGAAAGTGAAGCCGGATGGCTCACTGGAACGCTACAAGGCCCACTTGGTTGTCAAGGGGTTCTCTCAGATTGAGGGAGTTGATTACACTGACACCTTTGCCCCTGTCGGCCGCATGACCTCAACTCGAGCTCTGTTTGGTGTAGTGGCTCAGCATGACTGGGAACTACACCAGATGGATGTGAANCGATTCAGGTCAAGTGGGTCTTTCGCAAGAAAGTGAAGCCGGATGGCTCACTGGAACGCTACAAGGCCCGCTTGGTCGTCAAGGGGTTCTCTCAGATTGAGGGAGTTGATTACACTGACACCTTTGCCCCTGTCGGCCGCATGACCTCAGCTTGAGCTCTGTTCGGTGTAGTGGCTCAGCATGACTGGGAACTACACCAGATGGATGTGAACAACGCGTTCCTCCATGGCTCTCTGGATGAGGAGATCTACGTGACCCAGCCACCAGGCTTTGAGGACGGAGACAAGTTCTGGCGCTTGCGCAAGTCCTTGTACGGCCTCAAGCAGTCTCCACGGTGTTGGAACCGGGAGATCACTGGCACCTTGACTCGGCAGGGTACGTACAGAGCGAGACAGACCCCTCGCTCTTCATCCTACCGACACCCGAGCGGTTCACCGCCATCCTGGTCTATGTTGATGACCTTCTGATTGCGTCTCCGTCCCTGGAGGCCGTGAAGGAGGCCAAGGCTGTCCTGCAGACCGCCTACAGGATGAAAGACCTCGGTCCTACATCGGTGTTTCTTGGTATGGAGATTGTGCGAGATCGCAGAAATCGGACACTGTTGCTGCATCAGGCCCGATACGCACGAGTCGTGGGGGAGCGATTTAACGATCTCCTTGGTGCAGTTCCCACCGCTTCCACACCTCTCACACCTGATGGGCAGGATGCCCTGAAGGTGGATGACCCTACACAGCTGGGGGAGACAGTGGATGTGACCTTGTACCTCCTTCTTATCGGATCTCTGATGTACCTGGCCACTACCACACGTCTCGACATCGCTTTCGTCGTCAACCTCCTCGCTCAGTTCTCGCAGGCCCCACGTGCGAGAGCTCTTCACGCGGCTGTGCGAGTGGTACGGTACGTGGTCTCCACACCGTATCTCGGACTCTGCTTTCGTCGGCAGTGTTCGGTGGTCCTTGACGGCTACACTGACAGCGACTGGGCTTGGAGCCCTGATGGGCGCAGTCGCACTGGCTACGTGTTTCTGTTCGGTGGTACCGCTTTGTCTTGGCGAAGCGGGAAGCAGGGCTGCATCGCACGTAGCTCGTTGGAGGCAGAGTATGTGGCTTTGGGGACAGGGGCTGCTGAGGCAGTTTGGCTGCAGCGCTTGTTTCTTCAGCTTGGGCAGTCAGTACCCGCCATTGTGCTGCGTTGCGACAACCAGAGTGCTCTCGCCATTGCGGAGAACTCTGGTGTTTTTCATGCTCGCACAAAGCACATTGCGATTGAGCATCACTTCGTTCGTGATCTGGTGGAGCGACGCGTGATCTCCATCATGTGGGTTGGCACTGACTTGCAGCGTGCTGATTTCTTGACGAAGGCACTTGCCCGCGGAAATTTCTGGTGGCCATTCGTTCTGTTGGGCTTCGCCCTGTGCGTGACAGTGTTTGAGTGTGGGATGTGCGTCTGCGTCCCATCTGTCCGTGTCACCCATTATGTAGTTGTAGTAGTGCTGCACGCGTATGGACATGCGTACCATCGGGTCATGGGGGAGTGTTGTGCTTTGTGCTGTTCTTGTAAAGTTTACTATGACCACTCGGCCGTGTCCATACTCGTGCAGATCCCTGAGGCAGGCGGCCCTGGTGACGTCGACGCGAGGAAAGGCGGCGGACTACCCGCTTGGAGCTGACCGACCGCTGTTCTAGAGCCCCAGATGCCACCGGGACTCTCTGTTGTGTCTTCTACATCTTGCAGGCGTCTTTCAACAGACTGGCCATGAGGCCTATTTGCATGTTTTTGCATTGTATGCTCATTTTCTTTCGATGGATGCATGCATGTGACCAGTCGTAGCGTCCGACTTTTGATTCTGCACGTCTAGGTTCAGACGGTGTAGCATTCTTACATGTGTGCGCAGAGTTACGGCCAAAACAGTGGTTTTGGGCCGGTTTTAGGACAGCTCTTGGACTGCCGCGTGCGACACCCTCCGTGCGCCGCTGCAGGTATTTATGCCTTGGACCTGTCATTTGTCATTTCTCTCTGCATATGCTATATTGAAGCATTCTGACACTATGTCTTCTGTCTCCTAGCCAAACCCTTGCCGTTGCGTGTACGACCTGTGACCGCCGTCACCGTCTAATCAGGCACTGACGCCCGGTCAGCGGCCGCGTTGCTAGGAAGCTTCTACGCACTTTCTGAGACCAATCACAATGCAAATCCACATGCGTCGCTCGACAATGGACCCAATGACCCCGATAATGTCTCATTCGTAACTCGACACTTGTAAACATATGTTTGACCATTTCGACAATTGTCATCGATGTAAACTTACCGCTAATTATAAAGTACTCAAGTTTCCCAAATTTTTTATCGTGTTCTGCCTCAGAACTTCTACCTCTTCACCATCTACACACCATTTGGCATAGAATTATGAGAATGAGGGGATAATGCGAGTTACTCTTTGAAGGGAATACCCAATCCGCGAGGAGGTAAGGAACGCCCTACCTAGCGACTAAAAAATAAGCCTGCCCTGCCCACTCGCTTCACCATGCTCAATCAACGGCATGCGCTGCTCATCGAGCAAAGCGGGGTGGGGCATGTTGACCCCCTTGCTATTCTCGCTCCCACGCGAGAATCGTGATCGAGCGAAAACATCCATTTTTCAGATTGATCGCAAACGATTTTTTTTCTTTTTTTTTACTCGCAAACCGTAAAGGTTTTGCACTCAAACCTCAGTCGAACCCTGTTGTGCTTTGTGCCGTCTTGTACAGTTTACTGTGACCACTCGGCCGTGTCCATACTCGTGCAGATCCCTGAGGCAGGCGGACCTGGTGACACCGGCGCGACGACAGGCGGCGGCCTACCCGTCTGGAGCTGACCGACCACTGTTCCAGAGCCCCAGATGTCACCGGGACTCCCTGCTGTGCTTTCTACGTCCTGCAGGCGCCTTTCGGCGGACTGGGCATGAGGCCCATTTGCATGTTTTTGCATTATATACTCGCTGTCAGTCGATGGATGCATGCATGTGACCAGTCGTTGCGTGCGTCTTTTGATTCTGCACGTCTAGGTTCAGACGGCGTAGGATTCTGACATGTGTGCGCAGAGTTACGGCCAAAACAGTGGTTTTGGGCCGGTTTTAGGACAGCTCTTGGACTGCCGCGTGCGACACCCGCCGTGCGCCGCGGCAGGTATTTATGCCCTGGACCTGTCATTTGTCAT
>SZWC01005854.1:129517-145833 GCA_023375785.1 Penium margaritaceum | reverse complement strand
TGTGTCCGCTACAACCCTCAGCAAGTATCTCGGCTAACGTATCCTGTAGTGCACGCAACCACCCCTCTGCATCCCTCAGCTCACACTCTCTAGACATATGGATGTAATCGCTCATCCCCATATCTCCAATGAAGGTGTAACATGGAGCATCCTCCGGTGGAGGGATGTCGCCGCACAATATCGCTCGAACGGTAGCGACGTACGTCTCCTGTGCACTGATCTGGGAACGAATCTCATCCTCCTCAGCTCGGCATCTCAGACAGGAATGACTGGGTGCTGCCGACCTGGTGCAGGGCACTAACTCTGCAGTCACCACCATAGGTGGGCAAGCCTCTAACGCCCCCCCCCAGATGTCTCTATCAGCTACTGTATGATCAGTGACTAATGAAGGACAAGCCAACACAGCTAATGCTGTCGATGCAGCTGAGGCTGCTGATGTGTCTGCTACTGACGATGTAGCTGATGTTGCCAGTGGAGATGATGCTGCCGATGCAGCTAATGATGCAGATGCTGCCGATGCTGTCGATGGTGTCGGTGCTGCAGACGCTGCCGATGCTGCCGATGAGGCCGGTGATGCTGATGCAGCTGATGTGGATGATGCAGCCAATGCTGCTGATGAAGCTGGTGCTGCAGGAGAGGCTGATGCCGATGAGGCTGTGGATGCAACAGATGATGCTGATGCTGCGGCTGTTGGTGAAGAAGTAGATGGAGCAGATGGTGTCACTGGTGAAGCTGTCACAGCTGCTGCAGCTGGTGCTGTAAGCAAAGCACGTGCTACAGGAGAGGTTGATGCCAATGAAGCTGTAGAGGACGCTGCTGATGGCGATGCAACAGGTGGAGCAGCTAGTGCAGCAAGTGCAGCTGTACCAGCTGATGTAGCTGGTACTGTAGAGGATGCGGGAAGCGTGGATGTAGACTGTGTGGATGTGTCTGATGCTGCTACTGCTGTCAAAGATGTCGAGGCTGCAGAGGACGCTGCTGCGGGCGATGCAACAGGTGGGGCAGCTGGTGCAGCAAGTGCAGCTATACCAGCCGATGCAGCTCGTACTGTAGAGGATGCGGGAAGCGTGGATGTAGACTGTGTGGATGTGTCTGATGCTGCTACTGCTGTCAAAGATGTCGAGGCTGCAGAGGACGCTGCTGCGGGTGATGCAACAGGTGGGGCAACTGATGCAGCAAGTGTAGCTGTACCAGCCAATGCAGCTGGTACTGTAGAGGATGCGAGAAGCGTGGATGTAGACTGTGTGGATGTGTCTGATGCTGCTCCTGTCAATGGACCTGCGCCAACAGGTGCAGTGCTAGGTGATCCTACTCCATCTACGGTGCTCGCCGACATAGTCGACGTCAAAGTGGACGGATGAACACACCCCCCCTCAACCGGTGCAACGACAGAAGCCGGTGGAGATGAAGACGTACCAGAGACGAGACAAGCAGGACGCGATGTGCGACGACGACGTCGGCGAGCAGGAGGCGGACAGGGAGCGGGTATGACACCAGTGGAGCGGAGGATGGAGAGAATAGCTGCAGAGTGAGAGGAAAGGTCCGGTGCAGCTGGAGAAGGTACCTCAGAGGAGGAGGAAGAGGATGAGGACGACGCGGAACAGGAAGAATCATCCCGATGGGAGAAGAGGTGGTCCCTGACCTGCTGCATCATCTGTCGCAGCCTCTGGAGCTCGGTGTACAGAACTGTCAGAGCGCCAGTGTGAGGAACGAACGAGCAAGGGAGGTCCGGCTGCGGTGGAGCATGAAGAAAATCACGAGGCTGGAGCCATGGTGGATGCCACCCACTAGGACGCAAGTGGCAGTGGCGCCAACCATGGCGTCCATCGCCACAGAAGTGGCAGGCAAAACCACGAAGAGCTGGATCCTGTCGTGGAAGGAGAGGACCAGTCCTCTCAGAGGAATGGTGGTGAGGATGGAGAATGTCGCGTCCCGGCGGTGTAGGGACCGACCATGGGAGCGGCTGGAGAGCAGCATCACTGAGGGGTGGTGCTGGCGGCCACACAGCAGCCCCTGAGGGCGAGGGAGGATGCGGATGAGCGTGAAGAACTCCCTGTCGCGGTGGTGCCGAGAAGGACCATGGAGAAGACTGACCAGTGGGTAGAGGTGGTCCGGACACCAAGCCATCAGGCTGGTGGCACGCGGAGGTGTGTAGAGCGCTGGCTCCGGTCAGGGCAGAAGCTAACCACAGAGGAGGCTGTCCCGTGGACCCATGAGAGGGAGATGTCCATGTCAATGCACCAGGAGGCTGGTGAAACGACGGAGAGAGGAAAATGCTCTCTCGTGGTGGGGAAGAGACGGACCACAGGAGGGACTGACCACCATGAGGTGGTGGTGCCGGTGGCGGAGGCACTGTGCCATAAGGCAACCCGTGGTGGGAGTGACTGTGTCCCGGCGGTGGAGAAACTGACCACGGGTGCACATGGCCGGGATGACCATGTGGAAGTGGTCCCGACGGCGGTCCCGAGTGCAGAGCACTATCAGTGGGCGAGGGAGAAAAACTCTGTGTGAGGTAGGGACCAGGAGGTGGCCCCGGCCACGGCAACATCGTGCCGAGAGGGATGATGAGATATGATGTGAGTGGTTCTGGCACCGTCTGGAGGGAATGCAAAGATGTGGGTCAAAATCTCGGAATCAGTTGAACGAGTAAAAGAAGGAGGTGGGAGTGCACGGTAGATGTGCTTGAGCTAAAAGGAGGGAAAAGAAAAGAAAATGGGATGTGGAAGAAACCCCCTTGCCTTGGTGAAGGAGAAGGAAAGAAAAGAAAAGAAAAGAAAATAAAAGCTGTGCACTAGACAAAAGGTTACAAAACTACCCCCTGGGTAACGGAGTGCCCAGGTTTGCTTGATTGCCCCTGTGGCCGAAAGTTTTTTTGTTTTTCTTTTTATAGAGATGGCCGGATCAAGTCTGGAGTAAAAACGGAAGAACGACCGGCAACCACCCACGATCGCGTGGGTGATTTTGCACCCACGCGAAAATCGTGGGGGGGGGGGTTCGCTACGTTGAGGCGCCGACGGTGACGTCAGCAGGACTTCGCGAGAGCGAGTCCGTAGGAGCGAGCGAACGCAAGGAGTGAGGACCGAGAGTGAGAGAGGGAGCGGCCGGGAGCGAGAGACAGCAGGCGAGAGAGATCCAGCAGGCGAGAGAGAGAGAGAGAGNCGACAGCGCAATGCGGGATGCTTCCTGCGCACAGAATGTTGCAGCCAGATGCGGCCTGCTGCTAGAGCAGCAAGAGGACAAGCTGCAAGGCACGCGGCTGCCACACTGCTTGCATGCTACTGCTACGCCGCTACTCTAGCGCAGTGCAAGTATGCTCAGTGCAGACAGCCGGCTACAGGTGTAAACAATGCCTTGCAGGGCTGCTGCTGATGCTGCTGCACAACTCAGCTGCACGCTTGCTGCACGGTGCTGTGCTGCACTCTGCTCGCTGCAGCCAGCTCCTACTCCTAGTGCAGTACTGCTGCTACACGGTGCTTGCTCGTAGCAGCTGCGCCGATTGTATCCGGCTGCACCAATGCTTGCACGCGGCTGCCCCTTACACTGTCCTGCCGAGAAGGTGGTGTTGTGTTGATCAGCCGCAGCTGCCGCAGTGGTGGTGCTGTTGTGCACTGCGCACTGCTCAATGCTGCTGCTGCTGCGCTGCTTGCACATGCAACTACGCCACGTGCATGTGGCTGCCGAGCTGGACTTACACTTACACTTTTCAGTCGTGAGGCCCTGTTGTTGTTTTTGCCGATGCTACCGATGGTGCTGCTTCTGGCGCCCATACAGCAGCTTCAGTTGCACCTGATGGGCTCCTAGTGAACACTAAACCTAACTTAGGTGGAAGATGAAAACGTCGTTGTTGCTGTCGCAGACACGTTTGTCGCTCCTGAACACTGCTGTCTGCGTGGCGCCACGTGGCGCATCTCAGCTGCGTTTCAGACTCATTCTGCTGCTTTGTTGCTCACACGCCCCCCCTGCGCTCTGATACCAAGCTAAAATGAGTCTAGGGCATGCAGGCCCATGTTGAATGAGACATGAGCTCTGGGTGTGAGTGGGAGAGGTGCAGCGCCAAGATTTGGCTAAGTCTGGAACAAATGAATTAAGAATCAAGGAGAGAGTATAATGAGCCCAACGCAGAGCTTTTGTACTGGGGACTGGCGGCTAGCCCACCAGGCCCCGTCATCCCCGCCGCACCAAAAGGCACGGACGGGGAGTACACAAGTCCTAGAACATGAAACCACAAAACTGGAGGTCTCCCGAGGCACTGGAACAGTCGACCGTGTGCCCGGGTCTCGACCGACAGGAAAATATCAAATATACCCCAAACACAACCAGGATATACGATGATACACTAGCATCACGGTCTAGCCAAGCTAGGCAAGTTTAGGCCTCCCGAGACGCCGGAACATGTAACCGGGCGTCCGGGTCTCAGCCACACGCAGACTACACATGTCTGTCAAAAGGTCCCTAAGACTAGATCAACCAGTGCAGGGTCTCTCGAGGTATCGGCACAAACCACCGTGTACCCGGGTCTCGACCACAGAGAGAGTGGACAATCTATCAGAGGCAATATGCAGTCAGCCTTTGTGGGTCTCCCGGAGCACTGGCATAAACCACCAGGTGCCCGGGTCTCGACCACCGAGAAAACTCTACTAGACACATATGGGTAAACTGAGCTGCTAGAATGCATCATTCATGTCACAGAAGAAGTAATGTAGCCACCGGAGAACAATAAGCTCAAACTAGGAGACAAGGCTACATGATAGCTCAAAGCCCACACACCAACAGGAAGCCACACAAACCAACACTCCCCCTGGCTGACATAGCCGTCCACGCCAGAACGAATGAGCGAAGGCATGGAACAACAATGCATGACAAGTTATAACATGCATGAGTCAACTCGCACAAACACACACACACGCTCGTCTGCTATCCATCTAGGNGGAAGCCACACAAACCAACACTCCCCCTGGCTGACATAGCCGTCCACGCCAGAACGAATGAGCGAAGGCATGGAACAACAATGCATGACAAGCCATAACATGCATGAGTCAACTCGCACAAACACACACACACGCTCGTCTGCTATCCATCTAGGGTCTCCCTGGACACTGGCACAGCCCACCAAGTGTCTGGGTCTCGACCATAAGAGGAGTGATGCACACGCACACAAACCAGTGTAATGCACATCATACACATGTCAGAGGACAAGATGGTCTCCTCGTGACAGTGGCGGTACCAGGGTCCGGGTCTCGACCAATACGAGCAATCCAACTCAATGGTATCATCATCCAAACACAGGATTAAGGGAGGATCTCCTCGTAACACGGGTGCAATACACCACGTGTCCGGGTCTCGACCAACAGCTCGCATGCACATGTCACACACAGTATAGCGACACACTAAGACACACGATCACATGGTCTCCTCGTGACACTGGTGCAATGCACCAAGTGTCCGGGTCTCGACCAACAGGGTGCTGCCATGTACATGCAGCTGTGAAGACACGTAGCATGAGCCACATGCGGGATCCTGTAGATGCTCAGAATAGAGCATGGACCTCGCCATGCATCTCCCATGGCGTCGCGTCAGGTCGAGGTCCACACAACGCTCCCCCTGGGCAGATGAACCTGGCAGCGATGTCCTCGATGGAGATGCTGATGTCGTAGCTGAACAGATCCTGTGCGATGAGCCATGTGGTGTATCCATCATGTAGAGACAGCTCCCCCTGTCACCTGTCATCTCAGTGAAAGCACCACGACTCCCTCCCTCACGGCTACAACTCCTCACGTGAATCTGCATCACCTGGGATATACCAGTCCTCACGTGACTGCCAAGGGTCCCAACTCATAGTCTCTCCTGCCTCCGCACTGCCGCGATGCATCTCTGTACGCCGGAGGAACGGGAATGGGCGAGCAGTACGCGTGCGTGGATGAAGTGGCGGAGCTGGCCTCGGTGGCCGAATAGAGCACCGTGAGGCACAGGGGTGTACTGCCGGAGGAGGAGAGCTGGAGCGACGAACCAGATCACCACTCGCGGATGAAGATGAAGATGGGGCAGGTGAGTCGGGTGGATGAAGGTGCGTGACGGCAGCAGAATAAGGAGGAGCGACGATGGGGTCGACAGGAGCGAGGATGGCGGAAGCCGAAGGCACGCTCACCTCTCCTCTGACAGTGTCTCCAACAGACGTCATACTCGGAGCGCATACAAGATGCTCCCCAAGCATAGGTGTGCCAGATGCTGCTGGCGCAGGGGTCGTGCCGATAATGCTGATGCTGCCATCCTCTGAAAATCACTCACGCGCTGCCATCATCTCCCGCTGCAGCATCACTACACGCTCCTGCAGATCGGCGTAATCTGCCTCGGACATGTCGAGGTGGCCGATGTCCACCTGGTGTAGAATAAACTCTGCCTCACTGGATGCTGCACATGCAGACTGCACAACTCGTGAGTACAGCGCCATCTGCATCTCTGCTGCTGGAGACGATGGAACTGGTGCTGCTGCATCCTCCTGGGGGTCAACCAAGCTCGCAATGTGCCGAGACGCTGGAACATNTTGTGCCGATAATACTGATGCTGCCATCCTCTGAGAATCGCTCACGCGCTGCCATCATCTCCCGCTGCAGCATCACTACACGCTCCTGCAGATCGGCGTAATCTGCCTCGGACATGTCGAGGTGGCCGATGTCCACCTGGTGTAGAATAAACTCTGCCTCACTGGATGCTGCACATGCAGACTGCACAACTCGTGAGTACAGCGCCATCTGCATCTCTGCTGCTGGAGACGATGGAACTGGTGCTGCTGCATCCTCCTGGGGGTCAACCAAGCTCGCAATTTGCCGAGACGCTGGAACATCGGATGCAGCTATAGGTGTCACATCCACATCACAGCTCGTGTCTGTCGTGCGATAAGTGAGCGGTCGCATGCCGAGAGAGAAGGAGAAGGAGGAGCCGTCAGAGTCCGTAGAGCATGTGGAAACGTCGTCCGTGCAGGTACTACGACTCTCAGTGTCCATGTGATCAGCACGGTCACCAGCAAATGAACACGAAGGGGCAGAACTCAGCTCCTGCTGACGAGATGAATCCATCTGCGTGTAGGGATGTGCACCACTGTCCTCAACTGCCGCCGTAGTGGAAACAGGTGTACAGGGCTCCGGCTCAACAATGCCTGTCAAGGCGACCAGCAAGCGCAACTGGCGCTCACGCACTGTCTCGCCGGGAGGACTAGTCGCTGCCACCTGCTCGATGATAGAGCGAGGACCATCATGCTCATGTAGCGCAGATGAGGTGGTGGAGCCTGCTGTGTCTGCTGCAGCATATGACCCGGCGACATCTCTGAGAACTGCTGCTCTCAAGAACGCCTCAACCTCCAACAGGCCAGCCGGTCGACTCTGCTCGTGTACTGCGACCACTGTCGGGCAAGTATGAGTCCCGTGCGCCAATGCCCCCGGAAATCCGTGTGGGGTATCCCGATCCGCGCAGGACTCATGTGCAACCGCCAGGCCACTATCGGTCACAGTCGCAAGTGGCACCGCCAGGGCACATGAGACCTGCACTCCTCGTGATGCAATCTGCTGCTGCAGAACGTCCGGCTCCTATCCCAGCGTGGATGTCAACCTCGATGACACGCATATCTCCTGCAATGGAACCTCCGCCGGGCTCGTATGAGCCTGCTGCACAAACTCCGCCAAAACTCCCAAAGATGTATCCTGATCTGTACGGGACCCGTGTGCCGCCGCCGGGCCGCCACCGGTAGGAGCCGCGAGTGGCACCGCCCAAGGACGCCGGGCCTGGACACCTCCTGACGCAAGCTGCTACTGTAGAAGATCAGGATCCAGCGCGGACGTGGAAGTCGAGCTCGATGACACGCAAGTCTGCACCATGACCTCCATGTCAGGATCAGACTCACTCTCCCTCGACCCGACTGCGGATCCTGTCGCTGCTGGCGCATCACGCAATGCACGGTGACCACACTCCCCCGCGACAGGTACAGCAACGGAAGTCGAGGAGGTGGAGGATGTATCAACACCGGTGCGAGCACGCCGTGCGGAGCGCTGACGACGACGTCGTAGAGTCACTCGACGGGAACGACTGCTGGAAGACAAGTCATCGCGGGGTGGCAGCATGGTCATAGCAGAGTGGAGGATCAAAAGGATGGTGTCAGCCTGGGACTGGCTGGCAGGTGAAGCTGAAGGGACACCATCGGAGGAAGGAGGAGATGATGGAT
The DNA here is from genome assembly GCA_023375785.1 of Penium margaritaceum. Classification (NCBI taxonomy): domain Eukaryota; kingdom Viridiplantae; phylum Streptophyta; class Zygnematophyceae; order Desmidiales; family Peniaceae; genus Penium; species Penium margaritaceum. The sequence continues at coordinate 137,621 of SZWC01005854.1, read as the reverse complement.
GAGATGTGGTCGAAGAGGCCGTCGACGAACAAGTAGCAGAAGCACGCTCAGTGACAACGAGGTCACAAAGCCGCTGCACCGTCTGCCGTAGGCCGCGGATCTCGGCGAATATGCTCGCCACAGGTCCAGCTAGGGGATCTACCAATGCCGGCAGATCCGCGTGCTGTGGAGGATGCAGGCTCGGACGAGGCTGTAGCGAAGGTGGATGCCAGCCGGGAGGGCGCGTCCAACAGCGACGCCAACCATGACGTCCATCACCACAGTAGTAGCAGGCGAATGCGCAGGGCACCTGCTCACACGTCCGCGCACTCATCTCGTGCGCTGGACGATGGATAGGTGCCGAGGGCACCTACTCCCGGTGGTAAACACCAAGCCACGGGAGAGAATGAGGTCCGCAGGTAGTATCACTCCTGGAGGTCACGGCGTCCGGGTCAGCAAACATGACCAGACGGGAAGAGCTGCACTACCACAGCACACCCGGAGACGAGAGTCTGACTAGCTGCGGCGACCAATGCTGCTGCCACGAATGGAGCGAAGACTGCTCCAAGACGAGGAGGGGTGGCGGCTGCAGGTGTGGCTGCTGCTCCAAGCGGTAGACGACCTAGCCCTCAGAGACGGTAAGACTCGAATCCGCCGTCGATCCTTCGGGGTGAAGTGCGCACACCAATCCACGGGCCCCAGGGAGACGCCGGTCCAGGACACGTCTCGAAGTAGAAATAGCCGCCGACGCACAATCCGTCGTCAGCTAGGAAGGACGAAGTAGAAACGTTGCTGCAATCGCCCCTCATCAAGTAGACGTTGCAACTCCACCCACCACCGCTGTTGCTGCGACGAAAGCTGCTGCGGCTGGGGCGGTAGGATTTGGACGATTCCCCCCCACTTTGTTTTTTTACATATATATGTATTCTCTTTTTGCGCCCTCACCTTCCTTTTTTTTTGTTCACCCCTCACTGAGGCGCATCCCCTCCTTAGGGTTTTTTTTCCGTATACCCCCTATTCTCGATTGCCCCAAAAATGGGGCAATCAGTAAAATAGGGGGAGAGAGGGGGGGGGGAGGTCCGGCCCTCCCTCCCGTGCACTACTCGCTCGCTCGCTTGCTGATCGAGCGAGCGAGAGAGCGAGAGAGCGACGAGGGGGGGGTCCCTTCCGCCCCTCTGACCCGGCCCCTCCGTCGGTCGGCCGACGGGGCCGACGGGGCCGAGGGGACCCGCGAGACCGACGGGCCCCCTCCGCAGGGCCCCTCGGAGGGTGTTCGGCGGGGCCCTCCGAGGGCCCCCTTGAGGAGGGGAGAAAGGAGGGAGAGGGGGGGGGTGCGAACGGGTCGACAGGCCCCCTCAGAGCCCCCCCCTTTCAGAGGAGGGCTGCGAGGCCCTCCTCGCAGCGGCAGCAGCAGCGGCAGCAGCAGCTGCAGCGGCAGGTGCAGCTGTTGTGGATGCTGCTGCTGCTGCTGCTTCAGCTGCTGCTACTGCTGCTGCTGCTGCTTGCTGCTGCCTTGATTTTTTTTTTCCTTTTTTTTTCTTCTTCTTCTTTCGCTCTGCAGGACGTTGCACGCTGCTACTGCTGCTGCTGCTGCTGCTGCTACTGTTGCGGCTGCTGCTGCTGCTGCTGCGATTGCTGCTGCTGCTGCTACTAAGCTGCTGCGGCTGCTGCTGCTGCTTCTGCTGCCGATCTGCTGCTGCCTTGCTATTTTTCTTTTTTCTTCTTCTTTCGCTCTGCACGCCGTTGCACGCTGCTGCTGCTGCTGCTGCTGCGGCTGCTGCTTGTGCACGCTGCTGCTGCCAACGCGTGCTGCTGCTGCTTCTGCTGCTACTGCTACTGCTACTGCTGTGCGCGGCTCACCGCCCCTGTGGCGTTCACTTGCAATCGCTTCGCGCTCCCTCACGCTGCTGCCGGCGTGGCGCCACGTGGCGCGTTCTCTTAGCGTTCCGCCCACTGCTGCTGCTTCTGCTGCTCACACGCCCCCCTGTGCTCTGATACCAAATTGGAAATAATTTTAGGGCATGCAGGCCCATGCAAGAACGAACATGAGCTCTGTGTGTGAGTGCGATGCAAGACGGCAAGAATTTGGCTAAGTCTGGAACGCTGAATATAAAGAACAAGGAGAGNTTACAAATGAGCCCCTAGCGGGCTTAAGTAGGGGCGCCGGCAGCTAGCCGCACCGGGCCCCGTCACCCCCGCTGAGCCGAAACGGGTCAGCGGGGAGAACACACTGCGTACACCACGATAACAATAACGGTGGTCTCCTCGAGGCACCGGAACAGCTCTCCGAGTACCCGGGTCTCGACCATCGAGAAAATACAAACAGTGCTAGAAAACCTCAGAATCAGCGTCCAGTCATCACAGACGGCTTTCCGAACATCGGAAGCCCCACAATAGCCATCGGGTCTCCTCGTCGCACCGGTACTGTCAACCGGGTGCGCGGGTCTGAACCCACCGAGAAAACTCTCCTACCTCCTGACAAGCCCACATGGCTGCCGGAACGCATCGACCGCGTCTCGCCGGCGCTGTCGTAGGTGCTGGAGAAGTCTCGGTGCAGTCCGGAGGCCCGTCGTGTCGTCACGCTCTCCTCTGCCATATACCCCGAATGTGGGTATATCGGTAAACTAGCAGTGTCGGTCGTGATGGGTGGAAGCCACACAAACCAACAGCTCTAGGGTATTTACTTCCCCGTAAGGTAAAGTATCTAAAAAATTAATCGTTTCACAAGTATGCTCCGACCGAAGTTAGGGCGCGGAGTCCGTATTCGTCATAGGCCAACTCAAGAGGGATGATGGAAGATCCAAACATCATGTTGCACTAGTACGTATGTTATTGTTTATGCTGCCTCACACACTTGGACCATAGTGTGTGGCCTGCTACGCCCACGCTTCGCGCCTGAGCACCGCATGCATTTTCAAGTGCGAGTTTTCCCCCTCATAGCTAGTAGCCAAGGTTACTCAATTGTGAGAGAGAAGCGTGCACTTGAAGGTAGCATGAGAATTGCGATTAGAAGTGAGCAATGATTGGGCTGGTAGCAAGAATGAAGTGTGGTGTGAGACCCCCCCCCCCCCACAATAACCAACGTCCACACCTCGGTGAGGTTTGTTACCCAATCTACCAGCCAATTAGGAAACTCCAATAGATTCAAGTCTCGGAGGTAACCTTGGTGAGCCCCGCCAGATGACCAACAACCCCAAACACAGACGCCGTTTCTTTCTCAATCCGACCAAAGTATGATCGCTGCAAACGTAGGTGTGCAGTAAAAAAAAGCTATAATTTTTGCAAAGCAAGGTTATGGCTATACTAACCAAGGAAGACTTCATGCTACCCAGAACAGCCAACTATGATTTTTGGCGATCAGTGATGGTGGTTGCTGTTGATGGAGTGGGGTGCGCACCGCCACCAAGTGGGAGACTCCACACGAAAATGTGGTAGCCACGTCTCTGGCAATGGTGCAACGTCCCCTCCGTCGCTCAGCGCTAGCCGTCCTCAACGTCCACCAAGCCGGTCGTGTGTACTAGCATGTCCTCGAGCCGAGAGGCCAGGGTACAAATAAGTGAGAAAGTGGGCGTGCAAATCACAACACCCCCACATGACCCGTGAACACCGATGTTCAAGCACTTGCGGGGATCATGCATCTACGGCACACACCGGAATTCATGCTCCCCCATTGTCTCATGTCCTTGCATCTTAGCAAAGCCACACAAGGGAAATGATGGGCATACAAAGCATTAAGGCACATTTGAACCAACACAAGGAAAAAAAACTCACCAATACCCCCCCTGATGTTTGAATTGCATGCTAATGTTTTTCAATATGGTCGAATTGGATTCGTTTCGTTCAACGAATTTATTGGATCACCAAAAGATTTCCTTCTCGTCTAGTAATTGTGTCCTGGACATGTCAACGGTTGTCCATATGATCTAGTGTGCTACTGGGCACAGAAGTCGCGTTCAAGTATGAATGGCAATACATGTGACTGATTTTGGCAGCTTGACCATGCAACCAGCTCATGTCAGCGATGCCGGAAGCGCACGCAGCAGAATACCGACGAGCATCCGTTGCGCGACGCCGAATTTCAAGAACACCGAAAACGTGAGCCTGGCCGGTCATCAAGTTCAAATGTCTTTTTTTTTTCACAGATTCGACGAAATAGGAACACAAACAAATTTCCAAAGTGGAAAATCTAGTAAGGGTGTAACCATGTTCCCATCAAATTATCCATGGATCCACCATATCCACAAAACGCCTTTGAAGTACCCCACATCCAGACGGCGACGACTTTTGTCTGCCTTACCACGTGCTCAATGATTTACACCGTCATGTCCACATACCGTACTAAAAGAACCCCATGTCCACAATTTTTTGTTTAAAGAACCATATTTCCACACCAGATTGTATGCTGGTAAGCACTTTTCGTGAACGGAATCGTGCGCCATTGGTTGTTATCCGGTGCAGCCCCGGAAAATGGCACTTTCACTTGATAAGTATAGGACAAGTGTATGGGCGATTTTGTGTGCAAACGGATAATGCGGAGTGTGTCAACATGACGCGGAATATTTGCTATCACGGTGACACCCTATGCCAGCAGCAATAATGTGAAAGGTCACAAACCTACATGACATGACACATTTAACCACTATCCTACACGCGCTCACTTTGTTTAACGATCAATGTGGTTCGCCTCGTCAACGTACAGAAAGCTTCCACACCGCTTCAAAGTCTTGGGGAGAGAGCCCTACCTCTAACAAGGTGCCTATACACGGAGGGTGGTGTGTGGACGTTCCGAGTGAAGCAAAGCGACAGTGGAGGCTCATAAAATAGGAATGGGACCGGAGACATGAACCCTACCCCGGGATGTTCCTCAAAGGCGAAGGGCCCACCCCTTAAGTGATGTGTTGGGTGGCTGGACACGGGATGCCTTCACCCCGGCCTAAGGATTGTTTCAACAGTTGGGAACCCTGGATGAGTACGGACCTGTTAGTGGATGAAGTGACAATGCATATAACAAGATTGTGAAACGAATGGATCTATGAACATGGTGTGATTTTCCACCGACAACTCACTTTTCCCACCCACCCTTTCAGGCAACAAGACCAATGCAATTAATGCAACGTTTCAACGTTGAAAATGATGCTTTTGTGCGATGGATGTGTAATCAACGCAGTCACGAGGAAGACATGACTAAAATACTCGGAAAAAGAACAAAAAATTAAAAAGGCGTGAATTGGACTTTTCCTAGATAAATCCAAGTATTGTTACTTTTGTAACAATAGTTATGCAATATGGACTACATCATGATGCAGGTTTGTGCGCTACAATATTGTTTACATTCCTTTTGTAACAATATGTCCAGTGTAGTGGTAACGAAAATGTATGCGTATTCCTTTAAGATGGTTTAGTTAACGTGAAATGCATATGACATGGTCGCATGATGCATACAATGAGTATAGTGTTGTGACATTACGTCTACAGTATGGATTACGCAATGATAAAGATATGGTTATCACCTTGATAGTGTCTAGGATTGATGAACAACATATCCAGTGCAATCGAGACAAAGACAGCCATTGAGAAGCACACGAAGGCCAGTTGTAAAGGAACATTGTCTGTGTTCTTGTAAAATGGTTGACTTAACAACAATTGCACATAAAATGGTTGCATGTTTCATTCAACAAGTCTAGTGTTGTAACATTACGTCCGCAACATGGAGTACATAATGATACAATCATGGGTATTACGTTTATATCTTCAACTTTTTTTCCGAACAATGCATCCAGTGCAATTGAGATGAAGAAACTCAACGAGGAGCACACAAAGGCCTGTTGTGATGGAACATTGTTTCTCTTTCCTTCACAGAGGAGCGTATGACTGTGGTCCAATGTTGCCGGTAAGGCGCTATTAGTGTGTACAGCCTGCGATGAAGGGACCGGGGCCTCCACTCACCAACCATCGTTGCATTGTAGGGGGTAAAGAATAGATCCACAACATTATCTCACAGGCGTGACACAAGTTGCATACGAGACAACAGTTACGAAGGTCGCAGTCTACTAACTCAACATTGTCTTCTGTCTTGCATGACGTCGATTCCTCGGTGTCACGCTCATCCATGTTGTAAAGAACATCTTTCTCTTCCTCGTGTCAGGGAATGTCACACCTGGGACTCGCTCCATGTCGACATGGACACATGTACATTTTCACAATGTGAACTGGCCTTGGTACCCAGTCCTTCCATCTCATAAGGAAGTATGTCACATTGGCTCTCGCAAAAAAGGACGTCACACAATCCATCACACTTGGCGCTCGTGTCAATGTTAGGCGTGGAAAGTGGAGTTGTATGCAAGAGAATAAACGACACTACGAAGGCAACCATTTATAGTATGACATGATTGCAGATAACACGTGGAAACATTTGTTTTGTTTCTCATATTGATTTTGGTCTCTAAGTGAACTGATTTTGGTCTCTAAGTGAACAATCGTTTGATCCTCCAATTAACCAAGAACATGGTTTGTAGAAGAGTACACGTCACAACAAACAAGAACACCTTGACGTCTAGGTGCAATCTGAGCCACCCTACCCCAGCTGCTTCTCCCCTAATGGTGTCTTACCTCCGCAACGTCTATCCATGTGAACACAAGTCTTGTGATCTGTGAGCTTCATCCTCGTCCAAGTGGTGGAGGCCAGTACACCATGATACTGATCCCTGTTTTGAGAATCTGTGCTCCCAGCTGGTTCCACTTGTCCAGCACCTGCACAAAACAAAACACATGGTTGGACCATTCATGTGAACGTAGAACCAAAATAGGGATCGAAACCATGAATGATTTGCTTTAACAACAACATGACATACTTACATTCTAGAACACATCGGGCTTGTCATCCCACTCTCTGGCGCACTCCTCCCAGCCATCCATGTCGCAAGCCTTTGCTGGTCATGGACACTTTTAGCCTCCCACTCCCTCGGCTGTTGCGGGTCAAAGAAATGGTTGTCTTCCCCCTGCTCCTCCTCATGCCAGTCACTCAGAATGGGCCTTTCAGGATCATAGATCTCTTCCTCTACAGAGACATATCCCGCTGCCTTGGGGTCGTACTCAGCGTCGTTATTGACGACACCCGTAAGCCCTATTGCCCTTGCAGTTGCCGCAGCTACTGCAGAGGCTACAGTAGCAACTCTGGCTGGTGCTGCACTTGTGCTTCCGCGGCGTGCCCGCCCCACCCATCCACAGCCTGCACCAATGCCCAACATGCCGCTGCCTGGACTGTCGTCGGACAGTAGAACAATGGTTTATGTTACTATGCCTGTAGTCTACGCACCCGGTGCGGTGGTGCGGGGGGTACCAGTGGCACTAGCAGTTACTTCTACTACAACTGTAGCAACTTCTTTTTCCGTTTGGGTCTCGGGTGGAGGCCACCGACCAGTATAGGTCTCTGAGCGCTGTAGCCGGCGTTGAAGAGCATTGGCTGTTACCTCAACAGCAGGAGCCATAGCATGCTCGTTCTTACACCTTTTCATGATGTTTCCCTTTTGGCCGTAGCGGGGGCACATGTAGTTCTTCTGACGCTTGTCCTCACGATCCCATCGTGCGCTCTTTTGCCACCTTGCTCCACGCTTTGGACCCGACTACTACCATAGAACTCCCTCCTCGAATTTCAGCGACGCTGGGTTTACGATTGGCATGGGGAAGTTGTATGTGCACCTTTATGCCATGCGTGTGAGTCTAACATCGCATAGTTATTCCGCCTGCTCTGCACGACCAATGACAAAGGCGCATGCACACATACAGGGTTGGTCCCACTCCTTCCAAGCACCGCACATGCACGTTCGCTCTAGCACGTTGACCATCTGGGTCCTGTTGCTTGGCCTCGACACGGTGCCACTCTGGGGCCCTTCCTCCATTCATGACCAATCACCCTCCAATTATACACTCATTTTCCAGTGTACACTGTACACCATACAGGAAGGTAACTTCCAAGAAATACAATGTCCCCACGTACACTGGATGGAAACTTCCAGGCCATATACATACCCCACATACACAGAAAGGCACCTTCCAAGAAAAGACATTACTTGATGAGTATCTCCATATACTCGTCGCATAAAACTCCCCCCTCCCTCCCCCCTGC
>SZWC01005854.1:118390-129236 GCA_023375785.1 Penium margaritaceum | reverse complement strand
CCCCCCATGCACTTGCATATTTGAATTATAGCATATTACAACAGTGTTCATTTAGCACCCATCTTCTCATACACTCCCCCCATGCACTCACCACATAGAACGCCCCCTCCCCTTGACTTCCCTTCCTCCCCTCCCACAATCATCTGTATGTCTATATCACGGCATTACATAATAGTGTGCATTTTGCACCCATCTCCACATACAATCCTCCCATACACTCACCACATACAACTCCACTCCCCCCAACATTGACTTGCACATCTGAATCATAGCATTGTACACTAGTGTATACTTAGCACCCATCACCCCATACACTCCCCGTAGACACTCACCATATAGACCCCCCCTCCCAGGCCCTCCACATTCACTTGCACATGTGAATCACAACATTATACACTAGTGTACATTTAGCACCCATCTCGACATACACTCTCCCCATACACTCACCACATACAAGCCCCCCCCCCCCCACATTCACCTTCACATCTAAATCGTAGCATTATACACTAGTGTACATCTAGAATCCATCATCCCATTCACTCCCCTCATACACTCACCATATAGAACACCCCCCTCCGCACATTCACTTGCACATGTGAATCACAACTCTATACACTAGTTCACATTTGGCACACCTCTCCAATAAACTCCCTACATACACTGGTGTATAATGTTGTGATTCACAAGTAGAAGTGAATGAAGAGAGCGGGGGAGGGGGGGTCTATATGGCGAGTGTATGGGGTGATGAGTGCTAAATGTACACTAGTGTATAATGTTGTGATTCAGATGTGAAGGTGAATGTGGGGGGAGGGGGGGTTGTATGTGGTGAGTGTATGGGGAGAGTGTATGTGGAGATGGGTGCTATATGCACACTAGTGTATAATGTTGTGATTCACATGTGCGTTTGAGTGTGGGAGTAATGGAAGGGGGGGGGGTTGTATGTGGTGAGTGCATAAAATCTTCCATGACATACACATACTCCACGTACCTTCAAAGGCACCTTCCAAGAAATCACATTACTTCACCAGCACCCTCCATACACTCACCACATACAACCCTCCCACCCAAATTCACTTGCACATATGAATCATAGCATCATACACTAGTGTACATTTAACACCCACCTCCACATACACTCCTCCCATACACTCACCACATACACCCCCCCCCCCCACCCCACATTCAATTGCACATCTAAATCATGGAGTTGTACACAAGTGTACATTTAGCACCTATCACCCCATACAGTCCCCTCACACACTCACCATACATAGCCCCTCTCCCAAGCCCCCCCATTCACTTGCACATGTGAATCACAACATTGTACAGTATTGTACACTTAGTACCCATTTCCACATACACTCCCCCCATACACTCACCACATACAACCCTACCTCCTCCTTTACATTCACTTACACATCTGAATCACAGCACTATACACTAGTGCATATATAGCACCCATCTCCCAATGTACTCTCCTCATACACTCACTATATACACCCCCACTTCCCCTCCTCCACCCTCCCCCCACGTTCACTTGCACATCTGAATCACAACATTATACACTTGCGTACATTTAGCACCCATCTACTCGTACACTCCTCCCATACACTCACCACATACACCCCCCCCCCCTCATTTTCCCCCCCTCCCACATTCACTTGCACATCTGAATCACAACATAAAACAGTGCACATTTAGCACCCATCTCCACATCCTCTCCCCCCATGCACTCACCGCGTACAACCTCCATCTCCCTCCACATTTACTTGTACATCTCAATCACACCGTTATACACTAGTGTACATTTGGCACACATCACCACATACACTCCCCCCATACACTCACCATAGAATCCTCCCCACCCCCCCACCCCCACACTCACTTGTACATACAAACAATAGTATCATACACTAGTGTACATTTCGTACCTTTCTCCACATACACTCCCCCCATATACTCACCACATACAAAACCTCCTATCCACTTACACATCTGAATCACAACATTATGCACTAATGCAAGTTTATCACCCATCTCCCCATACACTCACCATATAGAACCCCCTCCTTCCAACATTAACTTGCACAATTGAAGAAAAACATTACATACCAACGTACATGTAGCACCAATCCCCACATACACTCCCCCCACACTCCATGTCAGAAACTTCACGTAACCTTCATACATTAACACACTGAACTATACACCCATATGATGGCATACAAAATGACCCTGATTAACCATACCTTTTTCCTTCGCATGACTTGCGGAGTGTGCGCCTTTCAACAAGCAGGCAATGCACCCACGTGTAAAGGGACAGAAAGTAGTAGAACAGAATCAGTTTTTGGCACTCAACAATGCGGACGTTCAAAGGCTCTGCCGCGTTTGAAGTGGTGTATCCACCAAGCCCGTGTGGACAGTACATTCTGGCCCAGTGTTCCTTTGGAATGTCGCCAACTCTGTCTGCGTTGAGAATGTAGACTACAGCTCTTGAGTTGACGGCACGCAGCTATTCTTCACAACTCCTCCACTCTGCTGGTGTAAGCACATGTGCCAGCCGCCAAAACCAGTAGCCAGCTTCCTTACCAAACTTCTACCTTATGTTCTACCGCAAGTGGAAGTAGCAGTACTTGTGATGTGCCCTAGGTAGATCCTCCTCCACAGCCTTCAACAGTCATTTGTCACGGTCGAAAATGACGACAGTACCTTTCTCACCCGATGTAGAATACGCAATCGCCAGCTGCTCCAAGAACAAATTCCATTCTTCCTCATTCTCCCCTTGAACCATCACCCACACCATCGACACAACGTAGTCATTGGTGTCGTAGAACTAGCAGATGAGGAGGACTTGTTTGTGACCATTTTTAAGATGCGTGCAATCCATAGTCGGGTTCCGGCAAGCATGCTGTAAGCCCAGGACCATGGCACCAGGTGCCACAAACGCGCGGATGAAGATGCCATCCTTGGTTGCCTCGGCCAGAGCATGCATGTTCTTGTCCACGCGCTTCAGCTGCAATGCACACGAAAGGAAGTGTTAGTACCATTTCCGAGACTATATGATGGAATGGAGAAGACATGCAAACACAAGACATAGTGTTGTACCGCCTCACAGGAGACTGGGAATAGGCTCCACGACAGAGCTCTGGGGCCGATGAGATTTTCCTACAACTTCGACTTCGCCCGGTACATGGTGTTCTTGTCCACCGCTTTGCCTGTTGCTTTGTGCACCACGGCTTACAACATCTTCACGTCTGCTGTTGGGTTCCGCTTCATTCTTTACTCAATCTACTACGCCACCCACTTCACAGTCTTTGCCGGATCCCCACGACCTACTCTTGGGACACACTTGTGACTGTCTACAAACTCGGAGATGACGACGGCGGTGCTGTTTGGCGTGACATGGGCATGAAGAAGCCACGGGCGATTCTTGTCCTTGAACTTCCCTCACCATGCAGTGAACCGCGTATTTTCACTGCATAGCCACTGGATAGTCATCCGGTTGGTGATGGCGTAGTCATCCACTGTTACGCGTGCCTCCACCATGTTTAGGAACGAAATGCCTGCAGGAAAAGCAAGCCATGCCTTCCTGCGCTTTGGGGCGTAATCCGACGCCTCATCGTCAGAGGACACTGCACCAGATAGAAGATGACATGGCCAATTTCATTGGGCAGAGAAAAAAACAGAATTTTAAGTAAAAATTAATGCGGGACATAAAGTTTACCAGCTTTGTTACTCGGGCGAGACAGCCTGAGGGTGTCTCTTGCTTGTTCTGGAAAAATCAAGAGCACTTGAGCACGTTGCTCATGCTCAAAGTGCTCGTCATACACGAGGTTTTGTGTGGATGGGGTTTTGGGCACGAGACCTGGCTTGCCGAGATGTGGGCGTGTTAGTGCTTGCGGTTCAAAAACAAAAGGAACGTCACTTGACCTACGCCTACGCGAGGGAGCCCACTACAACTGGGCAACCATCTTGGACAAAACGGGTACAGTAAATGGAAATTTGGACGTAAATAGACTAGATACCCATGCTCACAGGGCTCAGAGGCGTCGAAATCGGGTCCATGGCGTGCAGTAGCGTAATGTGGTGGCTGTTTTGGAAGCATGACGGGGCATTGGACCCTACTCTGGACAGCGGTCGAGAGCAGGGTCCAATGCAGGATCCCAGGACACCCTGGATAGGACACTAGAAGGAAATGGGCCTCCCACCAGCTGTTGACATGATGTTTGCATGGTACACAAAATAGACGTAGTGGCATGTGTTCAAGGGGAGTGACCATCATACGAGGGCCTTGTACATGCACGCTACTCCTGCGACTCCATGAGTCGGCGCATTGGATGTCACGCAAATGACGACATTTTGAACGTTGGACGGAAGACATTCGACAGGGTTGACAGGCTGGCGGATGTTGTCAGTGACGGCCAACGTGACGACAGTATGTCCTATTGTTTTTGGGTGTAAGTGCTGGTGTCAAGGATGGTTTTTGTCAGAAAACCTTATGTCCTCAATGAATATCGGTCACAAGTATTGGAAGTCTGACAACTCTCTAGATGCAAAAATCTTATCCCCCCGTAATCCAATGGCCGTTTGGTGGGGACGCTTGCATATTACACATTGACGACCAAACTATTGGATGGTTTCAGTTCATTTTACACATATTGCGTTCTTCCGAAACCGGCCCTTCACGATCAACGGATAGTCAAAATTCACAGACGATGATTTCCATAGATTTAATGGAATATTAACAACCCCAATTCCACTACGTTAGATAACAACACCATACCGGTATGGCGTAGCAGTAACATCCGACGTGGACATGGCGTGTTTAACGACGACTTTTGCAGATATGGGGCTGTGAATCTCTAAAGTGCTGGATACGGGGGACATAACTCTTCGCTCAAGGATATGGGAGGGTCTGCCCTTTGGGATTGTGGATATGTGGGCTATTTTGCCCAAAACAAAGTCTAAGTCATGGAGCACATTATTAGAATGAACGAAAAATACGAATTCAAAGATTAGGGGGGTGCACAACCGCACACTCATTGATGTATACCAACAAGACTAACGGCTTCCTTGAACGATGCGTGTTTGATAGCCTTTGTCAAGAAGTTAGTTGTTGTGTAATCTCAATCCACACAATCCGGATGTTTCATTTGCGTAGCAATATGTGCACATGATGATACTCCACATTGGTGTACCTTGTGTTCATGTGATGAATGCCATCATTGTCTACACCAACTATGGCACCCTTGTTGTCACAATGCAACGTGATTGGGGATGCGGGCTATTGAAACTCATACAACAGATGATGGAACCATACACTCTCACATGCACTTGTGCCAAATGCCATGTAGCTACGTGTAGTATATCTTTGTTTTCCACTTTGCCACAAGACAGCCGTGCCACCGACAAGAAATATTCACCGAGTGGACGCACAAGCTTTGTAGGCATGTACACAATCCTTGTAGGCATAGTCACATGATTGTTAGGTACAGGCACATGCTTTGTAGGCAAAGGAGTAAACGTTGTAGGTACAGATACATGCATTATAGGCGAAGCCGTAGACTATGTAGGCACAAGCGCTAGCTTTGTAGGCACGGGCACATGCCTTTAAGGCATAGGCATAGGCTTTGCAAGTGAAGGTATAGGCTTTGTAAAGGGCAAAGTAGCCAGGACATCCACACGCGCGAAGGGTTGACCCTGCCATATCCCCCATATCGAGCACTTTAAAATTTAAGATTGCCATGTCTGTAGGAGTCGTCGTTAACCATGCAATGTCCATGACGGAGAAGACTATGATGCCATACCGGTATGGCGTTGTTTTCTTCAAGTCATGGATACATGGTGAATAAAATTTGCATATAAAACTTGTTATTGTGCTTGTAGATGACGGCTTTCCCTCCTTTGACAGCTCCTGATGTCGGAAGGACGCTAGTTATGCAAAGTGAAATGACACCGTCTGATAGTTTTGTCCTCAATGTGTAACATGAATTCCACCCCACGGAAAGGCCATTGTTTTACAAGGGGATAAGTTTTGGCCATGTACAAGTCCGATGGACTCCCTTGACTTGTTACCAATATTCATTCTCGACACCATACTTTCACACAAAAACAATCCATGACATCGGCTGATGCAAGAGTAAACAATAGCGCCTCTCGTCGACACCCTGGTCGGCGCTGTTGGCATCCTCCAGCCTATCAACCTTGTCCATTTTTCCCCTTCCAATGTTCACCATGTTGTCGTTTGCACGATGTTTGATGCGTCAACGTTGTTTCGCATGAGTAGCAAGGACGTACGAGGCTGTACATGTGGTTGGTTTACTTGTGAAGGAAACGGACAACCCTTGTGCACACGTGCCACAATGTCTACTTTGTGGACCATGCACCCTTCATGTCAACGGCCGGCAAAAAGGTTGTCGCTTTCGGGTGTCCTGTCCACGGTGTCATGGGGTCTCTCATTGGACCCTGCTGTTGACCGTTGTCCACACTAGGGTCCAATGTCCCACAGTGCTTGTGAGACACCCAACTCACTAGGCTACCGTGCACCATGGACGAGGATGTCAATGCCTGTGAGCGCGGTGAGCGTGGATACCTAGTCTATTGATGTGCCTTTTTACATGCAATGTACCCATTTGGACCAAGATGGCTGGCCAGTTGCAGTGGTCTACCTCGCATAGGCATAGGTCATCCGACGTCCCTATGGTTTGTCAATCGTGTGGACTCACACGCCCACAGATCAATGAGTCAGGTCACGTGCCCTAAACCCCATCAACCCAAAACCTAGTGTATGACAAGCACTTTGAGCATGACCAGCGTACTCAAGCACTCCTGATTTCACGAGAGCACGCGAGAGAAACCCTCATGCTGTCTTGCCCGAGTCATGCTGCAGGTAAAAAGTGTATCCCATCATATCTTTGTGTTTTGCTTCAGTTTTCAAACTGTTCAAAGCAAGGTGGCCATCTGCCTCGGTACGTTGTTCAGTGTCCTTCGATGATGAGGCGTTGGGTCAAGCCTCCAAGTGCAAAAAGGCCGAGCCACGTATTCTTGCAGAGATTTCGTTCCAGAATGTAGAGGATGCACGTGCAGCGATGGATGACTACGCAATCACCAACCACATGACTATCCGGTGGTTATTCAATGAAGAGACATGTTTTACTGCACGTTGTGGGTAGTACAAGGAGAAGAGTTTTCCATGGCTTCTTCGCGCACACGTCATCCAAAATGGAGCCTCCGTTGTCGTCTCTGGATTTGTGGAAGGTCACAAGTGTGTCCCTGGAGTAGGCCGTGGTGATCCTGCAATGACTGTGAAGTGGATGGCACGTCAAATAGAGTCAATGCTGAAATGGAACCTGATAGCCGACGTGAAGACCTTGTCCGCAGCGGTGCGGAAAGCAACTGGCAAGGTGGTGGACAAGAACGCAATATACCGAGCCATTACCAAGGCGCAGGAAAGTCTCATTGGGCCAAAAGCGCTACCGTGGAGCCTCTTCCATGTGTATTGAAAGGTGGTAAGGAACCATGACATTTCTTTGCATTTCATCGACTGTATTCCGAGCTGTCTTTCACGTCCTACCAATATTGTCTATGCCATGCATTGCAGCTGAAGCAGGTGGATCGCATCACGTACACAGTGACCGAGGCATCCAAGAGGGCGTATTCATTTGCGCGGTTATGGCACGAGGAGCCACTATGTTGGGCTTCTATCGCGCTCGCCAGATCATCACAATTGACGGCACCCATCTCAAGAACGATCACAAGGAAGTCCTCCTCATCAACCAGCTCTTTGTCGCCAACGACAACGCAGTCCCGATGGCATGGGCGATGGTGGAGGGTGAGAACGAGGAGAAATGGAACTGGTTCTCAGAGCAATTAGCGACCGTGTTTCCTACGACGTCACAACAGGGTACCGTAATCATTTTTGACCATGATAAAGGATTGTTGAATGCACTGGAGCAAGCATTACCCGCGGCACATCACACGTACTGCTGCTTCCACTTGCGGCAGAACATCAGGCTGAAGTTTGGAAAGCAAGGTGGCTACTGGTTTTGGTGCCTGGCACATGCGTTGACACCTACTGAGTGGCGGAGGTGTGAAGAATAGCTGCGTGCAGTAAAATCTAGAGCCGTCGTGTACCTCCTTAGACCAGTTGGAGTTGGCGGGATTCCGAGGGAGCAGTGGGCAAGACTCTACTATCATTTTGGCCGTGGCGGACACACAATGACAAAAGCGGCGGAGTCCTTGAACGTCTGAATCGTGGAGTGTGGAAAACTGTTTCCATTTCACTACTTTGTGTCCTTGTACACTTGGGTGCTGCGCTTGGTTGCAGGTCGGCGCAGATTGAGGAAGTCATGCAAAGGACAACTTGTGCCCATGCCTGCAAAGCGTCTGCTTGACAGCGGCGTCTTAGCCCACAACTATGTAGTGGTAGAGGAAGGTCCCCACTCGGCCAGCGTGACGGGGCCAAGCAACAAGACACGCATGGTAAACATGTTGGACTGCACGTGCATGTGCGCGGCGTGGAAGGAGTGGGGCCAACCTTGTGCGTATGGTTGCGCCTTTATCATTGGCCGTGGAGAGCGGGCTGAGCCCCTATGCAACATTGGACTCACATGCATGGCATATAGGCGCACGTACCATTTCCCCATGCCAGGCGTTAACCCAGCATCAGTGAAAGTCAAGGAGGGGGTGCTATGGCAGCAGCCGGGCCCTAAACGTGGTGTAGGACTGCCCAACAGTGCACGCTGGGATCGAGATGATGAGAGTCGGATTAACTACGTACATCTCTGCCTCAGCCAAAAGGGACTCACACTAAAGAAGTGTAAGAACGAGGCTATAATGGCTTCTGTTGCAGAAGCAGCTACAAACGTGCTTCGTTGCTGGTTGTAACACACAGAGGACGCCGTTAGAGCGGAGGCCTATGCTGGGCGGTGGCCCCCAAGCAAGATCCAAGCTGAAATACAAGTTGCAACTACAGTAGCTGAAGTTGCTACAGCTTCCATTGGTACGTCATTTACCACTCAAGTAGGGACAGCTATTGCGGGCACATCAGCAGAAACCATTGTCATGCTTTTGGACGGGAATCTAGGCAGCGGCGTGCTCAGCATTGGTGCAGGCTGGGGATGGGAGGGGCAGGCACGTAGCAGGGTCACAGGTGCGGGTGCAAATAGAGTTGCTTCTGTAGCCTCAACAGCTGCTGCGGCAATTGCACGAACAACAGGAACAGGCACAATCATCAATGACGACGCTAAGTACGACCCTGAGGCGGCGGGATAGGAATCTACCTTGGAATAGATCTATGATCCGAAAGGGAACATCTTGAGTGATTTGGAGGGGGAGGAGCAGGAGGACAATGACCACTACGCTCACCAGTACCAGGAGAGGGAGTGGGAGGATCGCAGTGTCCGTGAGCAACAATAGGCTTGCGTCATGGATGGATGGGAGGATTATGTTTTGGAGTGGGATGATGACCCTGAAGTCTTTTATGTTACAAGTTTTACATCTTCTTTTCCGTTATTGTTTTTTTTGTCTTCTTCATGTTATGTTGTTGTGTGCCAATGAAACATGCAACCATGTCATGTGTGTCGTATAAGTCATGCATAACTTGCACCTGAAGGGAGCTCACATTTTCACAATTGTCATTAGCAGCAAGGTGTATCCGCTTCCTCAACTGGGACCAGACTGGAGCAAAGGGTTTTTCAGGAGCACAGTTTACATGGATAGACCTTGCAGTGCTGGGGAACGCCTAGTGTGACGAGCAACTGGGTTAGGGATGGTCAGATTGCACATGGCCCTGTTGGGGCATTTGTTTATGTGAGATCCACTTAATTTCAAAATGAAGATCTTCTCCAAGTGTAACATCGTTTGTACATGAACTCTATGTTGTTATTTGAATGCCCCTTGGCCACTAGTCTCCAGAATTGGCGAGTAGTGGACGGACCAGGCATGCACTGCTCATGTGGAGCAAGTCCCCTGGGTCCGGTCCAACAGACCAGGCATGCACTGTCCTTGTTCAAGGATAAGTCCCCTGGGTTTTTCTGATGATGGCTATTCAGATTGTCAATCTGACCATACCGATGGAAAGAGCAGGTGTCAAACTGTCAGCTGTCCAAGTTTCGGGCTGATCCAACGGTCGGATTGGAAGATGCAAGATGTGCCTTGGATCAGGGGATGTCTTCCCTGATTGAGGGGATGACCTCCTTAATTTAAGGAGTGACATCGGCCGAGGCGCGCGCGCTTCGGGTTAGCCGAGGCGCATGCGCTTCGGCTGCCAAAGGCACTCCTTAGCTATTTATGCCTTGTACTTGCCATTGTCTCAACTACTCCTTCACTTGATGTCTCTTGTTTGAGCTGTGCGCTTGAGACTGAGCTTGATATGAACTGCTAAGGTGGTTGTAATCTTGCTCGTGTGAGAGTGCTGACTTAATTTGTTGGGCTCTCACACCAAGGAAGAAGAAGGCTTAGAGGGCGGGAGCCCCTAAGACCTTGAGCGAAAGCACCTGGGTAGCTAGGTCTCACCAAAGGCATAGTTAATTCCTTGGGGGTGATCGTGATCCTTGGGTAAAATTCCCTTGGTCGGTCGGCAGTTGCCATTGTGTCGGCGCTGTTTTCTAGACCGGAGCCTCAGGCCACGTGACTCAGGAATAACAAAAGGGTTATGGGCCCACGCCTAGTGTGAGACTTAGTTGCAAAAAGCATACAGGTTGCTCAGTAGCTCAGCAAACGTGAGGAGCGCAGACGCTCTATCACACCCCCTGGTGCTCCTCTTCGGACCTCCGTCCAAGACCTCTCATCAGCCTGACATCGGCTCCATCAGCCTGACATCGGCATCAACAGCAGGTGTAGCAGA
>SZWC01005854.1:86608-114312 GCA_023375785.1 Penium margaritaceum | reverse complement strand
ATGATGGCTATTCAGATTGTCAATCTGACCGTACCGATGGAAAGAGCAGGTGTCAAACTGTCAGCTGTCCAAGTTTCGGGCTGATCCAACGGTCGGATTGGAAGATGCAAGATGTGCCTTGGATCAGGGGATGTCTTCCCTGATTGAGGGGATGACCTCCTTAATTTAAGGAGTGACATCGGCCGAGGCGCGCGCGCTTCGGGTTAGCCGAGGCGCGTGCGCTTCGGCTGCCAAAGGCACTCCTTAGCTATTTATGCCTTGTACTTGCCATTGTCTCAACTACTCCTTCACTTGATGTCTCTTGTTTGAGCTGTGCGCTTGAGACTGAGCTTGATATGAACTGCTAAGGTGGTTGTAATCTTGCTCGTGTGAGAGTGCTGACTTAATTTGTTGGGCTCTCACACCAAGGAAGAAGAAGGCTTAGAGGGCGGGAGCCCCTAAGACCTTGAGCGAAAGCACCTGGGTAGCTAGGTCTCACCAGAGGCATAGTTAATTCCTTGGGGGTGATCGTGATCCTTGGGTGAAATTCCCTTGGTCGGTCGGCAGTTGCCATTGTGTCGGCGCTGTTTTCTAGACCGGAGCCTCAGGCCACGTGACTCAGGAATAACACTCTATGCAAGTATTTTATTCCAAAAACCAAAAACATTATGCAGAAAAAAAAATCTTTCACCATACGCGTGGTTACATGCTGTGCAATATAGGGGTGCTGTCATTGTGTTGTTCATTCTCTTCCACTCACATATGTTTTTTCTCCACAGTTCACTTCGTGCACCTATTGTTGCCGCCAGTCGCAGTTGTCATAGAGTGTGTGACATCCTGCGTAGCCGGCACTGGTGTGCCATTCATCCTCGTGAGTTGGAAGGACTAGGCACCAAGGTCAGTTCACATTGTCAAAATGGACATGTGTCCATGTCATCATGGGACCTGTTCCAAACTTGAAATTCTGTGTCACACAGTAGAGGAAGACGTCTTTTACGACACAGACTACAGTGACTTTGAGGACTATTTGTCTACCTCATCCACATCAGAGTCAAAGGACGATGAGGAGTATGTAGACTACTACCCTCATTACTACCGTGTCACTGGCAACTTGTGTTCGGCATGTGAGATCATGTCCTATGTATACTCTTTGCCCCCTGCAGTCCAGCGTTGGTTGGTCAATGGACCCCCAGGTGACTTCATCCCAGGCTTTGCACACCAAGCTCACATTTCCACCAGACAAGGACCAGACAGGGGCCACGGAACCACATTCCCAACCTTGTTTATGCATGGATCACGATCACTTTTGCATTATACCTAGTGATTCTTCACTTTCCATTAAGGTGAGATAGTTAGGATACCAATAAAACGCAAAGTGTGACTCTGATCCGCCCGAAAGCGGCAAAAAAATCACTCAAAATCCCAGCCAAAACTCATGCTCGCTTGCGACATGCGTTGACAGGCGAGCATGAGAAAAAACTGCATGCCGACATCGCTCCCACACGAGAATCGTGAGGGAGCGATGACCGCTTTGTTTTTTCATTTTTGTCACGCAACCCCCCCAGTTCAATTTAGGGTTTTATGTTTGGTGCGGGCTCCGCCCGCGGGCGGAGCCCGCACCAAACATAAAACCCTAAATTGAACTGGGGGGTTTGCGTGACAATAATGAAACGACAAAGCGGTCATCGCTCCCTTACGATCGAGCGAAAACACCCTTCTTTTGTTCTGCATAATTTCTTATAAACGCAAACATATTCTTTTGACGTACAAACCATAATCAAACCATACCCCTAACTACATTGGGGTTTTTAGGGTTTCATTTTTTGCGCGGGCTCCTGCTAGGCCCCGCGGTAGCAGGGCCCAACAGGTTCCCTTTCTCCTCATGGGGAGTCTCGAACTCCCCTCAAAGTCTAAACAAACCCTCCCCGCTAGTATCACAAACCCTTCTACGAAGGGGTTTGCGATACCAGCGGAGGGCGCCGCATGCCATGCGTCGTCAGCGCCGCATGGCATGTGGTCTCGCCATGCAGTTTTGTCTCTTTTCTTTGTTACTGGCGTGGCGGTATCGGCGGCTGATGGGTAGCTATGTTATTGTTTTCCGGACGACGAGCGAATGAGGTCTATGTTTGAGTGAAATAGCTCAGATACCCATAAAACGCAAAGTGTGACTCTCATATGTCCGTTTTTTGGAATAAGAGTAACGATCCGCCCATGGTTTGAAAGAAAAGCAACCATCCGCCCACCATGTGTTACAAAAGCAACCATCCGCCCAGCCTCCGCAACAAAATCAACCAGCCGTCCACCACTTTCTCCATGGTGGATCACAGCATGTGTTTTGGACGTGACATGGAAAAAAGTGCAATGGTGCATCTGCCTAAGACATAGTAAACGACAGAAATCATGTCATGCATCAATGCTACATGGAATGTGGCGGGAACATGGCATTTCTTTCAGCGTTTCTAGGTTCGTAAGGTGCTTTCTGTTTAACGTTGGAATATGCGTTATGTTATGTACGGCATTGTCATATGCGTCGTTTTCTGTATGACATTGGCATATGCATTATTTTTTATGCGGCATTGTCATATGTATTATTTTGTGTGCCACATTGTCATATCAGCTATATAACTCCAAAAACTGGGTACATCGTGACCAAACCCTTTATGCTTACACTATAAGGGTATCTCGTATAACAACACTTATTACTGTCATAGGAGAAACAACCACATTTCTATGTTAATCAAGTAGACATGCTCAATGCAACCATCGATGTGTACATTTTAGGAGCAGTACGTGTGTATGATGCACTTGTAGACAGTGCATACAGGGGCAAATCCTTATTGCTTTCATGGGAAAACGAACCAAATGTCCATGTACAATGTGAAAATGAAGAATAATGGAAAGGGTTACTATACGAGATACCTGAATAGTAGAAATACGATCTGCCCTTGCATGTATTGTCTTCAACTCCATGATGCACACGTACTGTTCCCGAACTGCAGAAGAAGGTGGTTGCACTGAGCATGTCATCTTAGTAAACATGGACATTTTGGTCATTTTGTCACGAAGGTAGTAAGGGTTGGCCACTACATGCGTTGTCTCCAGCTCCATCATACACATGTACTGATCCCAAACTTTACACATACGTGGTAGCATTGAGCATGTCGTCTTTATTCACATGGACATTTCGTCAATTTTCCACGAAAGCAGTAAGGATTTGCCACTGCATGCATTCACTACGACTCCAGTGATAAGGATTTAGACATCTGTGGTTGCACTAAGCATGTCTTCTTAGTTTACCATTAGGACAAGTGAGTGGGAGCAGTAAGAAGTAGGGGGAAAATGATTTTCATGAACAACTACCGATAAACTTCACAGCCTTACAGAACGCATTGTGACATTGTCCACTAACGACTCTGTAGACTTCCAGGCTTCTCAAATGTTCAAACAATCTTTGGGTTGGGGTGAAGGCATCCGGTGTCCAATCACCCAACACATCACTTATGGGATTGTGGCTTTGCCATTAGTGAAGAACGGAGGATAGGGTGCATGTCTCCGGTCCTAATCCTGCTTGATGAGCCTCCATTGTCACGTTTCTTTGCTCGGTTCAGGCCACGGGACATCCACGGACCACCCATCGTGTTTAGGCACCTTGGTAGGGGAACGTCCCTAAGACGTTGTTCCAGTATGGAATGAGTTGCCGATATGAAAGGACTCTGTTACCAACACGAACCGAACGACCGCAAACCTTTACAACGTGTGGAATGTATGATCGCGGTTAAGCTGTCATGTCATACTTGTTTGTGACCCTTTACAAACAAAATGCATTCCAGACGCTAACAAACAATGTCAGCGTTAGAGCAATGTTTTGCGGCATACACAAGGGGGTTCAAGAGGAACCTGACGAAAGTACACATCGACCGGTTTGTATACATTCCATCCACATATAGTGTAAACCCCCTCCCAAAACAGACACCCTTACTACTCCTTGGTGCTACAGTTTCAAACATCCGTGACATCTACGCATTTGCTTTATCTTTTTGAACGAGATATCGCCAGGAAAATTGTCCTTTACTTCTCAGGTGAGATTGCCAGAAGTTGGGAACCTACTTCATGACGGCCAATGACGGACAGTTCCTTTCACGAAAAGTGATTTCCACTGTCTGGGCCGGTGTGGACATATGGTGGTTTTAAAAAACAGGTGGAAACTTGGTTTTTTAGTGCGATGCGTGGACATGGCGGCCAAACTCCGCGAGCAAGTGGTATGGCAGACACAAAGCTTCCGATCAATGGATATGGGATCATTAAAGAGAGGTCTGTGGATATGGTGGTTATATTGAGAAATTGATGGGTGTATGGTCATACCCCCGCTTTGCAAATGCAAGTGAATGTTTTGTAGGCACAGGCGTAGGCTTTGTCAGTGCATGAGCAGGCTTTGTAGGCACAAGGACAAGCTTTGTGGACACAGGGCTTGTAGGCACATGTGAAGGATTTGTAGGTGAAGGTGCATGCTTTGTAGTCCCAAGCGCAAGCTTTGCAAGCAGAGGCAAAGGCATCATTGGCAAAACACAATCATTTAGGCACATGGGCAGGCTTTGTAGGCATGGGTCTAGGCTTTGCAGGCGCATGTACATGTTTTACAAGCGCAGGTGCAAGATTTGTAGGCGCAAGTGTAGGATTTATGTTTAGAGGTGCAGGCTTTGTACACACAATCATAGGTTTTGTAGGTGCAGGTACATCCTTTGTAGGGGCATTCTTAGGTTTTAAGGTGCAAGCGTAGGATTTGTAGGCGTAAGCAGAAGCTTTGTAGGCATAGGAGCAAGATTTCTAGGTGTAAGCGCATGCTTTGAAGGTGCATGTTTTGGCATTGTGGGTGCATGCACATGCATGGTAGGCATACACGTAGGCGTTATGAGTGCAGACACAAGTTTCTTAGGCACAAGTGCAGGTGAATGCTTTGAAGGAGAAGGCACGGGCTTTGTAGACGTAGGCGATGCTGTCATATGCATATGCATTCACTTTGTAAGTGCAAGCACAAGCTTTATAGGCAAGCTCATAGGCTTTTGGGGCATGGGTGCATGCTTCGAACATGTAGGTGCATGCGTTGTGGACGTAGATGTTGGCCTTGTGGGTGCATGTTTACGTTTTACAGGTGCTAGCTCTGTAGGCGTAGATGAAGGCTTCAAAGGCACAAGTGTAGGCTTTGCATGCGTAGGCATAGGCATTTTAGGTACAGGTTCCAGCTCCGTAGGGTAGGTGCAGGCTTTATGGCCACAAGCATAGCCTTTGAAGGCGCATGAGTAGGCTTTGTAGGCGTAAGTGTAGGATTCATAGGTGTAAGTATAGGATTGGCAGGCATAAGCGCAGGCTTTGTAGGCACAGGCGCATGCTTTGTAGGCACAAGTGCATGCTTCACAAGCATAGACGCAGGCTTTGTAGCTGCATGTACTGATTTGTATGCGTAGGTGTAGGCTTTGTAGGTACAGACGTTTGCTTTGTCGGCAGAGGCACATGCTTTGTAGGTACAAGCGCGAGCTTTCTAGGCGCGGGTGCATGCTTTGCAAGCACAAGCATAGGCTTTGTAGGCACAAATGCAGGTGCTATAAGCTTAGGCGCAAGTGCAGGCTTTGTAGGCAAAGCACTAGCTTTATAAGCACAAGTTCATGCTTTAAAGGTGTAGGTGTAGGCTTTATGGGTGCAGGCGCTGGCTATGTTGGCCAAGGTGCTGGATTTCTTTATGCAAGCACATGCTTTTCAGGAAAATGTGGATGCTTTTAAGGTTTGGGTGCAGGCTTTGTAAGCACATGTAAATCCTTTTTACGTACAGGTGTAGGCTTAGTCAGTGGAGGAGCAGGCTCTATAAGGACATGTACAAGCTTTGTAGGCACGAAGAATAAAAGAGAAGTTGAAGGCTTTGTAGGCAAAGGTGCATGCCTTGTACGTATGAGCAAAGGCTTTGTAGGCAAGGCACAGGATTTGTTGGCGCAAGCGCAAACTCTTTAGGCGCAAGCACAGGCTTTGTAGGTGTTGGCCTAGGCTTCACACGTGTAGGTGCAGGCTCAGGCGTAGGTGCAGGGTTTGTAGGCATAAGTGTAAAAATTATTGTTCCATGCTCATTCATTGTAGGCACAGGCATAGGCACAAGCTTTTTTGACAGAGGCGCAGGTGCATGCTTTGTAGGCACTTGCTCATGCTTGGTAGGCACAAGTGCACACTTTATAGCTGGAGGTGAAGACTTTGTAGGTGCATGCGCAAGATTTGTAAGTGCATGCATAGGCTGTGTTGGCAGAGGCACAATGTTTGTAGGCACATGCGTAGGCTTTTCTAGGCACATACATGGGCTTTATACGCATTGGCGCATGCCTTTTTGATGCAGGCACATACTTTGGAAGCAATGGGTTTAGCCTTTGTAGGCACATGTACAAGCTATGAAGGTGCGGGCACGGGATTTGTAGGCATAGACACAAGATTTGTATGCACATGCATAGGCTTTGTAGGCGCAGGTGTAGTCTTTGCAAGAGGAGGAGCATGTTTTGCAGATACAAGCGCAGCCCTTGTAGGCATAGACATAGACTTTGTAGGCACAGGCACAGGATTTATGGGCAATGTTGTTTGCATTCCAGGAGCAAGCACAGGAGTTATAGGCACGGGCACATGATTTGTAGACACAGGTGGAGGTTTTATAGGCATGGGTGCATTTATGACCAATCGCCTCCAAACAATACATAGTTTTAACAATGTACAATACAAGATGAAGTTGATAGGAAACTCTAGAGAAGTGTATTAGAAGGTTAGTTACAACACCCCTCCAACATAGCTCGGAAGCTTGATGTTATGTCTTGTATTGAGATTTTCATTTATCTTTCTTATACAGAACAATACAAGAAAACATGATCAAAACAAAGTCGTATCTTTGTCACATAATATGCACCTGCAGTATATGTGAATCACAAAAAAAAACATGTATGAAGATGCTAAGAAAAAGGCCATGATAAATGTTCCTCTCAACACCCCTGAAGATTGAACAAAATGTTTGACATGATTTTCAAGTTCATGAATTTCCATGTTTTTTTTTTTTGCACAGAAGATCTACAGCATTAGTTGTACAAAGTATAGCAGAACATGGAAGTAAAGTGACAAGTTATGTTTCTAGAAGACAAAAATGTCATTTTGTACGCACATCAAACATCGATCAGGTTTACACATTAGAGCTTACAAAAGTGCAATGGCGTTCAAGTTTGTAGAGAAATTTGACAGATTGTATGGTTTTCATAATGTTTGCTTGCTCAAGCGATACCGTTGAAATTCTTGCTCGACATGCGGGAATCTTTTCGGGCACAATCGACGAGGCCGTATTCGTTGAAAGCAATAATGGCTGACATCGAAAACACAAAATGTACCAGAACAAAAGCGAGGAACGCGACTGACAATCTTGAATCACAATCATTTACATGTCCTTGACTTGTCTGTTTTTCTACACTTGACTTTTCAAATTTGGATGGGAATGAATCGGAGAGGGGTCTGACGGATGCAATCCACCCCCACACTTCCCCGCTATCAAAAAACGTAGTGGGTGAATTCATCTTGTTGTTCGTGGTTGGCATCGAGCAGAACTTTGACAAATGATTTTTGGGGGTGTGACCATATACCCGTTGAATTCTTGATAGATCCCCCATATCCATAGACCGATCTATAATGACCCCATATCCATTGGCCGGAAACTCTATGTCTTCCATACCAGTGGCTCGCGGAATTAGGCCGCCATGTCCACCCATCGCACAAGAAGAACCAAATGCCCACACGTTTTCATTGAAAGAACCATACGACCACATCGGCCTACATGGTGGAAAGCACTTTTTCATGAACATAGCCATGCGTCATCGCCCGTTGTTTGGTGGGGTACCAACAGATGGCAATCTCACCTGACAAGTAGAGGACAAGTGTCCTGACAATATCCCGTGCAAACAGACAAACCAAAGTGCGTGGACATCATAGATGTTTAAAACTTTAGTATGGAGGAGCAATAACCACGTCCTTAGGGGGGGGGGTGTACTAAACGTAGATGGAATGTCTTCAAACTGGTCGATGAGTACTTCCAACAGGTTCCCCTTGACCACCCTCATATATGCCACGAAATGATGCTCTGATGCTGACATCCTTTGTCAGCGTAAAAAATGCATTACGTTGCAAAGGGTCGCAAACCTCAATGACATGACACTTTGAGCCACGGCCATATCTTCCAACACGTCATTTAAGATTTGCAGTTGTTTGGTTTGTGCTACTTACACAGTCCTTCCACATCGGCAACTCACACCATAATTGATTCTTGTCCATGACAATCATTCTCTACCAACTCATTACTGTTCCCACTCACTTGTTGTAATGGTGATGCGAGATAAACAATGTTCACACGTGGTATGACATGGAACTGTAGGTTCTTCATGTCTTGCCGTTATTGGACCATTGGAAACATGATTTTTGAATAATGAAAACTGTACACAGCATGACCAGTTTGCACAGTTTGTGAACAGAGTACGTGTGTACAAGGGAGTTGAAGTGACTTCATGCCTCAGAGGCGTACAGTGTTCAATAGTGGAATGACATTGTAATGTACATTTGTTTGTGACCCGAGGATATAGGACAAGTAGATACAACATCTTTAAGATACTCAAATTTCAGACAAAATGCCCAAAGCCAGCATGACAGATTTGCACAGCTTGGGACCGAAGTACGTATGCTAAAGTGACATCATGCACGGGCATGTCTTCATTGATTTTGCGTTAAAATGTACAAAATTTCCACAAAACCTGCAACAGGCAATAACAATGGAAAGCACACAACCACCATGTTCAATGGAGAAACGATTGTACTACCTACATATGGAAACTATTGAATGTTGTTATGTGGTCCCTATGTGGTCCCAATGTGGTCCAAATGTATACTCAGTGTGCAAAGCCTGGGATGAAGGGACCTGTGCGTCTGCTGACCAACCAATGCTGGACTGAAGGTGTCAAAGAGTGGATCCAGGACATGATCTCACAGGTAGCACACAAGCTGCCTGTGTCACAATAGTCATTTGTGCAGCAATCTAGATGCTCATCATCGTCTTCTGACTCTGATGTGGACGAGGTAGACGGAGAGTCCTCTGAGTTGCTGTTGTCCGTGTCATAGAAGATGTCTTCCTCACATGTGTGACACAGACTGTCATCATGTCTAAGGGTCCCTTGGGAACATGGACACATGTACATTTTGACAATGTGAACTGGTTTTTGTTTCTATGTCCTTCCAGCTCATGAGGATGAATGTCACATTAGCGCCGGCTATGAAGGATGTCACACATTCCATGACACTTGCCACCGGTGGGCAAAAGTCACGCACAATGTGAAGTGTGGTGAAAAGAAACGGTCAGTGCAAGGGAATGAACAACACAATGACCGCACCCCTTTACTACACGAAATAAAGCCACTTAAATTGTGAATGTAACATTCTCTGAGTAAAACTTTTTATGGTTATGGGACTGTAGTTTTGCACACAGTTCAGGGCTGAGGATATCCATTTTCAGCGAAGATGAGGACGTTACAGGAGGAGAATTTCAGGGTTTTGAATCCAACTACCTCTCAAAGAAAGAGCCCAAAAGGACCACATGCAATCTGACCCTCCTTAAACCTGCTGGTCTTCACAATAGGGTTTCCTGAGCACTGCAAGGTGTATCCATGAAAACAGTTGTCTTCTCAACTATGTGCTCCTTTCTGGTCCCAAGTGAGGATGCTACTCCCACTGGTGCAAGCTAAGGGTAGACATGTTTGCTGG
Organism: Penium margaritaceum; assembly: GCA_023375785.1. Lineage (NCBI taxonomy): Eukaryota > Viridiplantae > Streptophyta > Zygnematophyceae > Desmidiales > Peniaceae > Penium > Penium margaritaceum. Next base: position 104,526 of record SZWC01005854.1, on the reverse strand, counting down.
TGTCACTTTTTGCTGTTGTCCACATTTGTGCATGACCTACAAAAGCACATGTAATACGCACGAGTTTATGATTTACACAAAGAATCAAAACGGGACTAAACCGATGAAAAACACATATGGATATGGACATGCCAAACTTACATCATAGCAGACTTCGGGGTCATTGTCCCATTCCTCTACGCGTTCCTCCCAGCCATCCAAGACGCAATCCTAATGCTGCTCATGGGCATTGTGCTCTTCCCACTCCCTCTAGTACCGCAGGTTAGCATAGTGGTCATTGTCCTCCTGCTCCTCCTCTTCTGAATCACTCAACATGTGCCTTTCTGGGTCGTAGATGTCTTCTTGTCTAGAGTCATTTCCCACTGCCTGAGGGTCGTACTCAACGTCATCATTCACGGTTGCACATGATCCCGTTGTTACTGTAGTTGCTGCTACAACTATTGAGGCTGCAACTGCAACTTTGCTTGCAACCACACTTGTGGTTCTGTTGCGTGCTTGCCCTGGCCACCCCCAGCCTGCACCAATGCCAGCCACGCTGGTGCTTGGACTGACGTCCAAAAGTAGAACAATGTTTTGCGCTTCCGTGTCCATTGTACTTGTGGCTCTTGCAGATGAAAAAGACGTACCAGTGGCAGCTTCAGCAACTACAGCTGCTTTAGCTGTAACATCTCTTTCAGCTTGGGTCTCACTTGGAGGCCACCGCCCAACATAGGCCTCCCATCTGACGGCGTCTTCTGTGCGCTCCAGGTGGCGTCAGAGAGTGTTGGTAGCTACCTCTGCTGCAGGAGTCACAACATGCTCCTTCTCACACTTCTTCATTGTGTGCCCCTTTTGGCCATAGCGGGGACAAACATAGTTCTTCCGAAACTTGTCCTCTTGGTCCTAGCGTGCGCTCTTGGGCCGTCCTACACCACGTCTAGAGCCCAGTTGCTGCCACAACCCCCCCTCCTTGATTTTTAGTAACGTTGGGTTGATGCCTGGCACGGGGTAATTGTAAGTGCGCCTGTAGTCCATGTGTGTGTGTCCAACGTCGCATCGAGGCTTGGCCTCCTCCCCATAGCCAATGATGAAGGCGCATGCATGCACACAAGGTTTCCCCCACTCCTTCCATGCCCCGCATGTGCATGGCCGCTCCAGCACGTTCACCATGTGTCAAGCTGTTGCTTGGCCCCATCACGCTGGCCGAGTGTGGCCCTTACTCCACCATGTCCTAGTTGTGGGATAAGACGGCACTGTTCAGCAGCATCTTTGGGACCGTGGGTGCAAGGTGTCTTCTGCATGCCTTGTTAAATCTGCACTGACCTGCAAGCAATCGTTGCATCCAAGTGTACAAGGACAAAAAGCAGTAGAATGTAAACAGTTTTCTGCATTCCACAATGCAAGCGTTCAAGGACTCCGCCGCATTCAAGGTTGTGTGTCCTCCACGGCCAAGAGGAAAGTAGAGTCTGGCCCACTAATCCTTGGGGATACTGCCAACTCCATCTGTTCCCATAAGGTACACTACGGTTCTAGAGTTCACTGCATGCAACTATTCTTCACACCGCCGCCACTCTACTTGTGCTAACGCATGTGCCAGGCACCAAACACAGTAGCTAGCTTGCTTGTCAGACTTCTGCCCGATGTTTTACCGTAGGTGGAAGCAGCAGTGCGTGTGATGTGCCCCGGGTAACATTTGCTCCACAATGGTCAATAATCCCTTGTCGCGGTCTGAAATGACGACCGTATCCTCTTGTGCCGTGGTAGGATACCGTGAACCGAGGGGCATCTGGCGTGACGGTCGTCGAGCCCTTGGAATAAACCTCCCAGCCCTCGACCCCTTGGTGTGTGGGCCAACCCTTGAGATGTTGTATGACCCTCTCTTGATAGCAAGATGGCTGCTAATGATCGAGGTTTCCGCCGTGCGACTCTCCCGGCGGCGTTTGCACCAAGGTGTGTTGTGGAAAACTTGTAGGATCGAATGGACATGTGCAAGGCAATACTTGGAACACAAGGAGATTTGGGCAAGGAATGAATCCTTAGAATTGATAGATCAGTACAAGGCAATGTACAGAGTCTCTGGGTAAGATTAGCATGCTTAGAACAACCCCTAGGCTTCCATTCATAACAGCCCCCATGAGCCAGCCGAGAGCCCCTCGGCACTTTGAAGCCCTCTGCTGAGGTGCAATCATGCAAATGACACATGCATGTTGTATTAATAATTGTGGGCTTTCCAAGGCACTAAGTAACGCCTCAATCCATGGAGAAGAGACAAAGTTAAGGTTGTTTGAGTGCTCCACGAGTGACTGCCACTGGGAGCACCGCCAATGGGGATCACGGCCGCCCGAAGCGCCCTTGCTTATGAATGCAGCCCTAGCAGCCACCCCAAAGCGCCCATAGACACCAATGAACCTTGCCTCATCGGCTAAGTGTCCATTCAGGGGCGCTTTGGCTGCAATGGACGAGAAAGTCGCTCTGCCTCATTGGGGTCGAACCGGTGCTCCCGTCCATTTTCCGGGCGTGCATCACCCAACTTTGCCCGGCTGTATCTTTCTCGTCCTTACACCGGATGGCCCAGTTCTTGGACCAAACCCAAACATTTTTTCATGTAAATTACAACCATGGCCTAAAACAAGGTGTTCTTTGCAATCAGGGTCATGAGAATGCCTCCTCGACTTGCGGTTCCCAGAATAGGTACGCGGTTGCAAATTACTCCACGAACCGTTTCCAGTTCTCCTCGTTCACCCCTTGTACCATCGCCCACTCCATCAAGACAGCGTTTTTGATTGGAATAAAAACAAATGGCTGATAAGGAGGACTTACTTGTGACTGTTCCTCAGAGGGGTGCTGCCCATTGTGAGGATCCGGAGAGCATGCCGGAAACCCAAGACAGTGGCCTCGAATGCCACAAAAGCATGGATGAAGTTGCCTTCCTTGGATGCATCAGCCACAGCGTGTGTGTTACAGTCTACACGCTTCAGTTGCAATGCATAGAAGCAAGAATAAAGCAAGTCAGGGTACACATGATGTAGTACAAAATTAAAACATTCTGTCTTACCGCATTGCAGTAGATAAGGAAGAGGCTCCACAATTGAGCTTTCGGACCACTGAGATTTTCTTGTGCCTTGGTCTTGGCTCGGTAAAGTGTGTTCTTGTCTACCGTTTTTCCCGTTGCTTTCCGCACCACTGCCGACAAGGTCTTCACATCAGCTGTCAGGTCTTGCTTCAACGTTGACTCTATCTACTGTGCCACCCACTTCATAGTCTTCGTAGGATCACTGCGGCCGTCTCCAGGGACGTACTTGTAACCGTCCACAGACTCAATGAAAACAACAGAGGCTCCATTTGGGGTGACGTCCGTGCAAAGAAGCCACGGACAGCCCTTCTCCTTGAGCAGTCCACAACACACAATGAAGCATGTTTTCTCATTACGTAGCCACCGGATAATCGTGTGGTTGGTGATTGCGTAGTCATCTACGGCTGCACGTGCCTCTGCCATGTCCCAGAACATCATTCCCGCAGGAGAAATGGCTCGGCCTTCTTACGCTTGGGTGCTTGACCCGATGCCTCATTGTCAATGGACATTGCACAATGTACAAAATCAGATGACTAGTTTTGGGAATCAGTGCCAAAACCAAAACATAACGTAGAAAGGTGACGGGAAACACCTTGTACCAGCAGCATAGCGTGAGGGCTTCTCTTGCTTACTCTAGTGAAACTAGGAGCACTTCAACACGCTACTCCTCCTCAAAATGCTCGTCATACACCAGGTTTTAGGTGGATGGGGTTTGGGGCACGAGACCTGGCCTGTTGAGCTATGGGGGTGCCAGTCCAAACAGTGTAGAAACCACAGGTTTGTCAGATGTCCAACGAGTACACGAGGCAGCCCACAGCAACTGGACAGCCATCTCCGACAAAATGGGTATATTGCATGTAAAAATGTACGTAAATAGACTAGGTATACACGCTCACCGGGCTCACAGGCGTTGACGTCCTCGTCCATGGCGCACACCAGCCTATGAAGGTGGGTGTCTGACAGGCATTACGGGACATTGTACCCTGTCGTGGACAACGGTCGACAGCAACGAGAGACTCGAGACCTCAGGACACCCGATGGCGACAACCTTTCCGCCGGCCCTTTACATGACGGGTGCATGGTCCAAAAAATAGACACCGTGGCACGCGTATGCGGGGATTGTCCATTTCCTAGACATGTCAACCAGCAAGATGGATAGCCTCGTACAACTGCGCTAGTCATGCAAGACGCCGTTGACGCATCAAATGTCGCGGAAACAATGAAAACATCAACATTGGAAAAAAATGGACAGTGTTGACAGGCTGGCGAATGGTGACAGCGACGGCCAGGGTGCCAACGACAGGTGCTGTGGTTTTCTGGTGCAACCGCCGATGTTAAGGACAGTTTTCGTGTGAAAGTTTTTTGTCGATAATGAGTATTGGTAACAAGTCGAGGGAGTCCGGTGGACTTGTACATGGAAAAACCCTATCCCCTTGTAATGCGATGGCCTTTCAGTGGGGAAACATTCATGTTACACATTCATTTCAAAACTATTGGCTCGGGGCATTACACTTCCAATAACCAACTTCCTTCCAGCGCGAGCCATACTCGGTAAACGGACAATAAAATTCACATAGGATTACAATAAAAAGTTTACTCTAACTTTAATTACCCCATATCCATTTGTCTAGAAAATGAACAACATACCGGTACGACATTGTAGTCTTCTCCGTATTGGACATGGCGCGGTAATCAACGATTGTTGTGGATATGGCGTGTTAAAATTTTAAAGTACTACATATGGGATGCGTAAAATTCCACTCGTGGATATGGCAGGGTCAACCCTTTAAGTGCGTGGATATCCTGGCTGTTTTGCCCAATGATTTTCCTAGAGGAAAGTCATTATTCAAGTAATCATTCAATATGTCTTTCCTGATTTAAGAGTCAGTATGTTGTCCATCACCACCTTTGATGACCATGGCATGGACTCCTCATCGAGCCCTCGTCTCATTCCTATCTTCAGGTCGTGTTTTGCTTTGCGTGGTTTGCGAAGATGAACTCTTGCATGTTCCTCAATCTCTTTCCTCGCCTTGTACCGCTTATGCTCTTGTCCACATTGCAACATCCTTGTCTCCTGAGCACACTCAGCTCTTTCATTGTTGCCTGTGTCACATCCATACCATTGCCATTGTCCACATGCTTTGCGTACCGCCTGCCACATGTCTGGACACCGCCACATTTCCCACATCATGTTCCTCAAACTGTCTTTAATCTCTACAGGGAACAATTCACCGCTCTTCCTTTAGTACCTCTGACTCCTTGACAGCTCACCCTCTTGATCTTGTGCATGTCGATGTCATGGATCCTCTTTCTCATGACTTTCTTCGGGGTCTCGGTAGATACGTGCTTTATCTTACATTTGACTTCTCTCGTTGCCATTCGGTCCGTGCTCTTTGTCACAAAAGTGTTCTCACTGACATCCTTGAATATTGGCGTCCCTAGGCTAAATGTACACGTGGCTGCCAACTTTGTGTCTTCCACTGTGACCGTGGAGGTGAGTTTTTGAGTCCCACCTCTCGTTTCCTTGAGTCCCAAGGTGTCCGCATGGAACCTTCTACCCCATACACAACCCAAAAAAATGGTCTTTCCAAATGCTAGAACCTCACTTTCTGTAATGATGTACGTTATCTTCTCTTTGGCTTAGGCTAGTTCCCTCTCTTTTCCTTCAAAGCCATGCCTTACGTGTCACAGGTGCTGAATTGTGCCCCTCGTGGACCTCTCCTTTGTCATGTCACACCCTTTGAATGATGGATTGGTCTTTGTGCTGACTTGCATCTTGTGCATGTTAGGGAGTCTGTCATTGCATTCTGGTTGTCCAATGATCTTCATGAGTGCAAACTTGCTCCTTGTGGTTGCCTATTTTTTTTCCTTTCTGTTTCCTCATTTTTCAAGGCATGGCACTTCTGGGATGCGTCCCATCGCCTTATCATGAAATCTGGAGACACACTGTTATTTGAGGATGTATCGGAAGGCGACCTTTCTCGCCTTTCCTCTCCTACATCTCTTGCTCCAATCTCTCAGCTTGGGGAAGGGATGTGGTGTCTACACCTGATTTGCTGCAGCCTGTCTCCAGTTTGCCCTCGGCTCGAGGTCCTGTTGCCGCTTCTATCCCAAGCCCTGCCACCACCTCAGGCTCTCATCCTTCTCTCTTGTGTACTGCTTCCTCTTTCGGCCCTTATTTCATATGTACAACCTCTCCTCTACCAGCTACATCCTCCCACTCTTCTTCCATAAATCCCCCGTGTGAAACCCTCTCTCCAGTCTCTTGTATGGTCCCTCCAACTCCGGTACTCCTTGATTTCACCACTCCCATTCCATCTCCCATTCAGCATACTTGTACACTTCTCCAACAAAGTCATGTAATCACGGCTACTTCCACACTTGGCCCAAAAGTTCCAGATCGGGCATTTAAGTATGGGGAGCCTGGGCTTCGTGCCATTGGGCTTTCTGTATCAGCCAAAATGTCATCCTCTGTGTCAATGATGAATCCTACCTCCGGAATTGGGCACTCTCTCGTATAGCACAAATCCCATCATGCACTTAGTCTTGAATGTTTTCCCCCTTATTCAGTGTTGTAGGAAGGATCAAGAATGCTCTGCCCCTTGTGGAGGTATGACCCCTAGATCCGTTGTAGTGTGACTCAACTATGCTCTGACTCTTGAGGGATATGACCTGTGTGTACACCATGTGGGTGAGTGGTTACCTTGGCCATTTTGTTCATTTGGCCAAGTGAGAGGTCATGAGTTCGATCCTAGCCCCATGCACATCTTTTTTGTTGTGGAAGCTTACAAGAAAGAAATTCCATAGCTTCTTGGACGCTACATGGTTGGTTTGTCACCTTGTCACTAGGATGCCTATGTGTCAAGCCCATAGTGCAAGTCTATTGGTGATGTGGCTGGTTCAGGCCACTTCCCAGGAATGTGCTTTTGAGTTCTAGGACATGACAGACAACTATAAAAGGACTGGTGTTGCATGCTGATCAGTTAACCCTTGCTTGATGCTCTCTTGCATATTGACGACTTGAGCTCTTCTTGAGATATAATACTAAGGCGTTAGTACTCTTGAAGGTGAAGTGTATGCTTGATTCAGTTTGGGGTGAATGACACATGTCAACAAAGGAAGAAGGCCTAAAAAGCTTTGTGAGCTTTTTGGTTTTGCGGCTTCTCTGCCAGAGGTGGTTAGCTCAGTAGCTAACAAAGGGTTATGGGCCCACTCCTCTAGTTAGGGAAGTCTCGGGCACGCAACCACTAAGGTCACAGGCAGTGAGAGCGCCTTCGCTCTCACCCAACTTCTCTGTTTGTAGGACAACATCAGCAAGAGGGGAATGCAGCACATCTGCACCTTTCTACCTTGGGAGCTGAAATCAGCCTACATTAGCCTACATCTGCTTGCAACGGCCAAAGTGAACAGAGGAAGCAGTTCCCTCTTCTCACCAGCAGCCAACAGCAGCCTCAAACACAGGTTCATCAGCATCAACAACAGGTGCAGCAGTTGTAGCAGTTGTAGTTGTAGGGATGGCAGGGACGGGGGAACTAGGGAATCATTCGCCCATCCTCAAGTTTGATGGAGAGGGGTTTGCGCTATGGAAGTGGCAGTTTGAGATCATCATGGATGACAAAGATCTGCTAGGATGTTTTGATGGAACTATCCCAGCCCCAAAGGAGGAGGGTGTTGACCTTGTGGTATGGGTCAAGCTCAACAAGAAGGCTCTCGCCATTCTTGTGTCCCCCATACAACCCTCAGTCCTTTCACACATAAGTGGTTGTATAGTGACAGCCGTGGCATACGCCAAACTCAGCAAGGTGTTTCAGTCCTCCTCAATTGCCAACCATCTCTTCATTCTACAGAACCTCATCAGCATGAGGCTTGGTGAAGGGGAGGATGTCTCTGCCTTTATGCAGAAGTTTGAGACGCTCTTGCAACAAGCCACCGGCATGGCGTGGGACCTGAAATCTGACATGCAGGCCATGATTCTTCTGATGATGCTGTCGGAAAGTTAGGGCCCCATGATTATAGTGATTGGAGGGTGGACTGAAGATATAGTTTACTAGACCACCGTCTCTGAGTATGTGTGGAATGAAGCCATGCATCGTAGTAGCAGTTAAGCAGACATGGCTGCCTTTGCCTCACGGAGCAGCGGCACCTTCCGCAATACATCCTCCTCTTGGTATACGGGAAACAACAGCACTAACAACAGTGGAAGGGGTGCAAAGTGCCAAGGAAACTGCCATAACTGTGGCAAGGCTGGACACTGGGCTCAAGAGTGCCGTGCACCCAAGAGAGAGGGAGGAGACGGGGATGAATGGCGAGGGGGAAATGGTGGGAAGGATCCCACAAGATTGATGGCCGAGTGTGCCTCCAACAAAGGGAGGACGATACTCAGGCCAGGAGCTTACAGCCTTGACTCGGGTACAAACGAGCACACCACTTACGAGAATAGAGACTTCATCTCTCTTGCTCCATGCAACAAGAACTTCAGAGTTGCCAATAGCAAGGTCGAGGCAGCTGAGGGTATTGGTGACAAGCTGGTCACAGTGGGTGTCAACGGTGGGGATTATGAACTCAAGCTAGAGGGGGTGGTCTACTTGCCCTCCTTCACAGCCAACCTTCTCTTTGTCTCTAAGATAACTGACCATGGCATGACTGTGGTCTTCATTGAGAAGGAAGCGGTGATAGTCCCTACCAAGGACATCAACATCTCCTACTTTGCCAAGAAGGTTGTCGCTCAGGTTCCTCGCGTTGATGGACTCTTCATCTTGCACACCAAAACGACAACTTCAACGATTGAATCTTCAGTCAAGAGTGATCATGAGGAGAGCAGTGATGTAGATTCAGGTGAGGAAGGACATGTTGGGTCAGTGGAAGCAGTGGCAACAGACGATTTAGTAACAAAACCGCAAGCAAATGCAACCATCGGGGCTGTTCATTCTAGCCTGTACACATCCTCCAAGAACCTATGGCATAGGCGCTTTTGGCACGTGGCTCATCGCACATTGGACCTCATGGCAAAGCAGGAGCTAGTACATGGGATGGAGCTAAGTGATGAGGCGAAGGGAGCCTGGATCAAGTGTGAGCCATGCCTTCAAGTCAAGGCGAAAAGGAAACCCTTCAAGCGCAATGGCACGTGTGCTCTCGCACCCCTTAACCTCGTGCACTTTGACGTGTGCGATCCCTTTTGCATGCCATCAAATGGAGGCAGCAGACATGTATTGACGACAATAGTCGCAAGGTGTGGATGTACTTTCTCAAAAAAAAAAGTGAGGTGAAGGAGAATCTACAAGCTTTTTCTTGCTATGGTTGAGCGACAGAGTGGAAAGAAGGTGAAGGAATTCAGGACGGACAATGGGGGAGAGTACAAGGCCTGCAAGGAGTGGCTGAAGACACATGGCATTGAACACCAAAAAACTATGCCCTACTCACCTCAAAGCAACGGCGTAGCAGAGAGGATGAACCAGACGTTGTTAGGCATGAGAAGGTGCATGCTCTTTGACGCCAAGCTACCTCCTAGGTTCCGGGCTGAAGCAGCACGTACGGCTACCTACCTTGTGAACCTCACACCTGCAGCAGATTTGCGAAGGAAAGGTAAGAAGAAGTAGACACAGCAGTTGAAGAAGCCTGAAGAAGCATGGTCAGGCAGGAAGCCGGACGCCTCCCATCTCAAGGTGTTCGGTTGCACCGTGTTTGCCAAGGTCCAGGTCGGTGAGGGCCCTGGAAAGCTCGATGCAAGAGCACGAAAATGCATTTTCATCCACTATGACACCGCCCACAGAGCTTATCAACTGTGGGACGAAGGAGCCAAGAAGTTCATCCACAGCAAAAAGTGGATTTCCACGAAACGTCTCTGAGTAAGGGAGAGCAACTTAAACTCGAGAATGCTCCAAAACAGGGAGAGTGGCTCACTCTCCTTGAAGAGGGAGACAAAGCACCAGCACAATGGCATGGGATAGGTGCTGCAACAGGGAGAGGAGCTCATGAAGACAACTCAGAGGAATCAGAATCTGATTCCAACGTATCCGATCCTCCGGAACACGAGGAGGGTGCCCTTCCCATCATCAACAACAAACCAGACCTCCAGCCTCCACATGAACAGCACCAACCAGGAGGTTCAAGGAGCAGTTCACGCCTCAAAGTACCTCAGCAACATTACGACGCAGATAGGGGTAAATGGACAGGCTTCAACTATTCATTCCTGGTTCAAGAGGAGCCAACGTCTGTTGCAGAGGCACTCACTTGGCCTGACAAACCAGAGTGGGATGAAGCAATTCGCGGTGAAATCAGCTCCATCGAAGAGAGTGGGACATGGGTGCTGGTGGACAGACCTGCCGGAGCTCACGTTGTGGGGTCCAAGTGGGTACACAAAGTCAAAAAGAAAGAGGATGGCAAGATAGACAAGTACAAGGCACGAGTGGTAGCAAATGGGTTCTCCCAACAGCCTGGCGCAAAGTACGATGAGATATTTGCTCCAGTTGTGATGTTTGCTTCCATCCGGTCAATGCTCGCCATTGTTGCTGCTGAGAACATGGAGGTCCACCAGATGGATGTGAAGATGGCCTTCCTTTATGGAAAACTTACGACGGCAACATTACAACGCAGATAGGGGTAAATGGACAGGCTTCAACTATTCATTCCTGGTTCAAGAGGAGCCAACGTCTGTCGCAGAGGCACTCACTTGGCCTGACAAACCAGAGTGGGACGAAGCAATTTGCGGTGAAATCAGCTCCATCGAAGAGTGTGGGACATGGGTGCTGGTGGACAGACCTGCCGGGGCTCACGTTGTGGGGTCCAAGTGGGTACTCAAAGTCAAAAAGAAAGAGGATGGCAAGATAGACAAGTACAAGGCACAAGTGGTAGCAAATGGGTTCTCCCAACAGCCTGGCGTAGAGTACGATGAGATATTTGCTCCAGTTGTGATGTTTGCTTCCATCCGGTCAATGCTCGCCATTGTTGCTGCTGAGAACATGGAGGTCCACCAGATGGATGTGAAGATGGCCTTCCTTTACGGCAAACTTGACAAGGAGGTATTGATGGAGGTTCCGGAGGGGGGTGATGCTCCTGAGGGCAAGGTGTGCAGATTGGTGAAAGCATTCTATGGGCTAAAACAAGCGTCAAGACTTTGGTACCAGGAGATGGACACGTTCATGGCCAAGGAGTCCTTCATGCATTGCGACAATGACCCTAGCATGTACGTGCATGAGAGTGACAAAGGGACTATGTTGGTCGCCTTGTACGTTGATGACCTGATTCTATGCTCTTCTTCAATGCAGCTGCTAGACGATCTCAAGGGGTAGCTGAGTAGCAGATTTGAAATGAAGGACATGGGTCCTCTTGACTTCTATCTTTGAATTTCCATCAAGCGCAACAAAGCAGCAGGTACCATCAGCCCGAACCAGACAAAATACATCGACTCCATCCTCAAACGATACGACATGGCAGATTGCAAACCTGCCAGCACACCCATGAGCTCGGAGTGCAAACTCTCCACCTCCATGTCCCCATCCAACAAAGCGGAGAAAACTGACATGCCGGACACCCCACATCATTTTGCAGTGGGCAGTCTGATGTATGCCATGGTCGCCACCCAGCCAGATATAGCTCATGCTGTTGGGCAGGTGAGCCGGTTTGTGGCCAATCCCGGTCCACTTCACTGACAGGCTGTGAAGCGCATCATGTGCTACCTTCAGGGGACGCGGCACGTGGGGCTCCAGTTTGGAGGCATTGCTGGATCCGCGTCATTGCGTCTCATGTGCTACACCGATGCTGATTGGGGAGGGAATATCAATGACAGAAAATCTACCTCCGGCTTTGTGTGTATGTTGAATGGAGGTGCAGTCAGTTGGGAAAGTCGCAAGCAAGAATATGTCTCTCTGTCATCAGCTGAAGCTGAGTACATCGCCTTGGTTGAGGTGTATAAAGAGATGCAGTGGCAACGAAGCTTGCTATCTGAGATGAAGGCACCACAGGCAACGGCGACGGTCATCAAGATTGACAACATGAGCGCCATTGACATGTCAAAGAACCCCGTCCAGTCCAGGCGCACAAAGCACATCGATATCTGCTACCACTATGCTTGAGACTTGGTCTACAAGTATGTTGGTACCAAGCTCAACCGAGCTGACATGCTTACAAAGCCACTGGACAAGGATCTCCACCAGGCGGGCAGGCAAGGTATCAGCATGGTCAACGCAAGTGATGACGAATGATGATGGTCACTGACGCAAGGTGCAAGGGAGAGATTTCTTGAATGTTTTGCCTCTTGTTTAGTGCTGTAGGAAGGATCAAGAATGATGTGCTCCTTGTGGAGGTATGACCCCTGGATTTGTTGTAGGGTGACTCAACTATGCTCTGTCTCTTGTGAGATATGACCAGTGAGTACACCATGTGGGTGAGTGGTTATCCTGGCCATTTTGTTGGTTTGGCCAAGTGAGAGATCATGAGTTCGATCCTGGCCCCATGCACATCTTGTTTGCCGTGGAAGCTTCCAAGAAAGAAAGTCCGTAGCTTCTTGGACGCTACATGGTTGGTCTGTCACCTTAACACTAGGATGCTTATGTGTCAAGCCCACAGTGCAAGTCTATTGGTGATGTGGCTGGTTCAGGCCACTTCCCAGGAATGTGCTTTTGAGTTCTAGGACNGGGTGAGTGGTTATCCTGGCCATTTTGTTGGTTTGGCCAAGTGAGAGATCATGAGTTCGATCCTGGCCCCATGCACATCTTGTTTGCCGTGGAAGCTTCCAAGAAAGAAAGTCCGTAGCTTCTTGGACGCTACATGGTTGGTCTGTCACCTTAACACTAGGATGCTTATGTGTCAAGCCCACAGTGCAAGTCTATTGGTGATGTGGCTGGTTCAGGCCACTTCCCAGGAATGTGCTTTTGAGTTATAAGACATGACAGACAGCTACTAAAGGACTTGTGTTGCATGCTGATCAGTTAACTCTTGCTTGATGCTCTCTTGTATATTGACGAATTGAGCTCTTCTTGAGATGTAATGCTTAGGCGTTAGTAATCCTGAAGGTGAAGTGTATGCTTGATTCAGTTTGGGGTGCATGACACATGTCAACAAAGGAAGAAGGCCTAAAAATCCTTGTGAGCTTTTCGGTTTTGCGCCTTCTCTGCCAGAGGTGGTTAGCTCAGTAGCTAACACTTAGTGTGTCTATCTCTGGGTATGTGGCCATATTCTTTGCCATTGCTAGTCTCTTACCATTACCCGCAGAGTGTATGACAGTTCACAGGCTCCCAAAACCATGGGCTTCTCTTTGTGGAAATTGACCATGTAGGATGAGCTCAAAGCACTTGTTGAGCATCATGTACATGACCTTGTAGACATCTCCCCTTGCAGGAAAGTTGTTTTAGCCAAGTGGGTCTACCGTCAAAAAGTAATGCCAGACAAGAAAATAGAGTGATACACGGCACGTCTCACAGCCAAGGGTTTCTCTGGGAATCGTGGTATTATCTTTGATGAGATATTTATCCCTATCGACTGATACAATACTACATGAGGCCTTCTCAGCCTCAATGCTCAATAGTATTCGGAACTTGAGCAAATGGACCTGAACACTGGCTTCCTTCATGGCAGTCTTGGTGAAGAGATTTACATTATTCAACCTCCGGGTTTAACAAATGGCACAAACAAGGTATGGTGGCTATACAAAGGTCTTGCATGGCCTCAAGCATTCGCCACGCTGTTAGAACCAGGAGATCACATCCATGCATCAAAAGGGTGGCTTTCGCAAAAGCAACATGGACCCTGCATTGTCCCTTTTTATACAATCTTCCCCACTTGCTCTCATCCTTGTATACGTGGATTATCTGCTCATTGCATCCCCTAGTCAAGACGTTGTGTAAGGAGCAAAACCTATCCTCCAGTCAACTTACAAGTTGAAAGGTCTTGGTACAACCCGATTCTTCTTGGGCTTGTGGTTTGAGTGTGATCACTCAAAATGGACACTACATCAACACCATGTTGCGTATGTTCACGACCTGGAGGAGCGCTTCACCCCCTTACTCTAAGATCTTCCATCGGTCTCCATGGCACTGTCTCTAACAAGGCGGAAACTATTGAAGTCAATGGACAATTCCAAGCTGGGGGAGAAAGTGAATGCCATGCGCTATCTATGTATCATTGGTTCACTGATGTATCTTGCCACCACTCGTGTTGATGTAGCCTTTGCCATGAGCTTTCCGTCGTAGTTCTCTTAGTGCCCCCAAGAGCGACACCTTGAATCTGCACTTTGTGTGATGTGATACACGCTCTTCACCCCGTGCTTGGGCCTGTCCTTCAGAGCACAGTCCTCGCTTGTTATTGACGGCTTTACACGTAGTGATTGGACTCGTGATGGAGATGAACGAAGTCGCACATGCTGCATCTTCTTGGTTGGCATCACGGCCATCTCCTGGAAAAGTGGTAAACAGGGATGTGTGGCGAGGAGCTCAAGCAAGGCTGAGTATGTAGCTCTTGATACGGGTACCTATGAGGTTGTCTAGCTTTACTGCTTGATACAGCAGCTATACGTTCCCGTAAGTTGAATCACCTTGCACGATGACAACCAGAGCACAAAAGCCATCAGTGAAAATGATGGTACCCTTCCACAACCTTAAACTCCCTTGCACGCCATTGGACGGTCTTAGGAGCCCTCGTGCAGCCTTACACGCCCCTGAAAACGTACATGATCTTTCACGCTGTTGCACGCCCCGTACACAGCCTTGCACAGTCGTGCACAACCTCACAAAACCTCACATAGCCTTCCATGCCCTTACACGCCTTACAATGCCTTACACATCCTTGCACAACCTCAGACACCCATACATACCATTATATGGCCTTAAACACCCTTACACTGCCTTATGCAACCATAAACTAACTCGCACCCTTACACATTAAGAAACGCTCTTACGGTGGTTTCCAAGGCCTTACAGGCCGTGACACAACCTTAGGTGCCCTTACATGTGTTTGCACGTCTTGACATAGCCCAACACACCCTTACATGCTCTCACATAGCCTCACACGCCCATACATGTGTTGGTTTTTGCACATCTCTCATTGTGCTCTGTTGTGTCCTCCCGGCTTGTGTACATCGGCGTGCAGATGACTGACGGCGAGACGCGACGCTGATGGAGTGTCGTCCGGTGGAGCCGACGCACGCTGAGGTCTTCTCGCGTTTCGCTGGAGCCTCCTCTCTCCGGCGACGTGCTCAGCTCCATCGGCAGGCCTCCTCGGCGGTCGTGCTGCCGGCGGTCGCTGCCACCGCAGTTGCTGTCTGCATGCGTCCAGCGTGTCCCATGCGTCTGCATCGTCATGCACTGCCCAGGGTCCCAGTCGCGTGTTGCATGGCCCTATTTGGCAGCATAAACCGTTGTGGGCACTGTCTGGGTTTAGGCTGCCATAACTCCTCGCTACTATTTTTCTAGCAGATTCTGACCGCACGGCTGCGTTCGCAGCGGCGGTATTATGGTATGGTCCAGTTTTCAGGCAAAACGGACGACGCCCGGGTTTTGGGCTGTCGGCTGCCTGGCAGGCCTCACCGAGAAAACCTGCCAGCCTGAACTGAGCTATTTTCTGATTGGCTGTTGAACTGAGTAACAAGCTCTACAGAGCTGGGGGGGGCCTAGAACTTGGAGGGGTCTCCCATTGTTGTTCATTCTTCATTCCTAATCAGTCATTATCAGTTTTCAGCTGCTTTCTGGCGCTAACTCTGGCGCGCGCGTTTCTGAGTAACAAAANATTCCTTTTTGGTATCAGAGCCAGAGCGTAGCAGCAGCAGCAGAAGACTGACGAACAAGTGCCAGACAACGCCGGCGGACCCCCATACGCGCCAGTGCAGGGGAAATGCTGCCGGATTTTTTCCGGCAGCATTGAACCGCCTGGTGGCGGCGTCAGATTTTTTCCCACGGCCACTGGGCCAAGGGAAATGCTGCCGAAATTTTTTCGGCAGCACTGACCCCCACGCGTGACGCGAGGAGGTGAGCGGCAGGCGGCGTCTGACGTCTGCGGGCGACGACGCAAGCGGCGAACGTCACCCAGGTGCAGTGATTGGCACTGCCAGCAGCAGCAGGCGGTAGCAGCAGCTCGCAGCAGCACGCAGCAGCAGCAGCTCGCGGCAGCAGCAGCAGCAGCTTGCGGCAGCGGCAGCAGCAGCGCGTAGCACCGGCAGCAGTGTGCAGCAGCAGCAGCTGCGCGCAGCAGCAGCTCGCAGCAGCAGCCCGCAGCAGCAGCAGGCAGCATTGGCAGCGGCAGCGGCAGCAGACAGCAGCGGCAGCGGCAGCAGGCAGCAGCCGCAGCACGCAGCAGCTGCAGCAGCGTGCAGCAGCAGCAGCGAGCTGCAGCAGTTGCTACAGCGAGCCGCAGCAGCAGCCAGCAGCAGCAGCTGCCAGCCGCGGCTGCTGCTGCTCGCTGCTCGCAGCGAGCGAGCAGCGAGCAGCAGCCCGCTGCTGCCAGCGAGTAGCAGCTCGCTGTTGCCAGGCGAGCAGCAGCCCGCTGCTCGCTGCAGACAGCGGGCTGCTGCCCGCTGACAAAGAGAAAAGAGAAAAAAAAAACAAAGGCAACAGAAAAAAAATCCCCCAACCCCGCAGCTTGCTGCAGCAACCCGCCGCAGCAGCAAGCAGCTGCTGCAGCACGCAGCAGCCGCTGCAGCGGGCGGCAGCAGCAGCACGCGGCTGCAGCAGCGCACAGCCGCAGCAGCGAGCTGCAGCAGCCGCGGCAGCCGCAGCAGCTCGCAGCAACAGCTGCAGCAGCCACAGCAGCAACAGCAGCAAGCAAGCAGCAGCAGCAGCAGCAGCAGCAGCAAGCAAGCAGTAGTAGCAGCAGTAGCAGCGGCAGCAATTGTAGTAGCGGCAGTAATCGCAGCAGCACCAACAGCAGCAGCAGCAGCGGTAGCGGCTGCAGCGGCATCAGGAGCAACAACAACAGCAGCGGCCCCAACGTCCGCCGCTGCTGACGTCAGCACTCCTCTGCTGACGTCACTACTGACGTCACTGCTGACGTCATCAACAAAAAAAAAGGGGGAAAGGACAGAAAACAAGGGACACTGAGTAATGGAAGGGAGTCCTGATGAGGGGTCCTCCTCTGGTGGGGGGACCCCTACCCCTCCCTTCTTGCAGCCATTGTTACAGCAACAGGAGCAGCACCCGCCGCCGCTTCAGCAGCAGCAGCCACCGCCGCTATAGCAGCAGCAACCACCGCCGCTGCAGCAACAGCAGCCGCCGCCGCCGCAGGAACAGCAGCAGCCGCCGCCACTGCAGCAACAGCAACAACTGCCACCGCCGCTGCAGCAGCAGCAACAGCAGCCACCGCCACTGCAGCAGCAGCAGCCGCCGCCCCTGCAGCAGCAACAGCAGCAGCAACAGCAGCAGCGACCGCCACTACAGCAGCAGCAGCCACCGCCGCAGCCGCAGCAGCAGCAGCATCCACCACCGCTGCAGCAGCAGCAGCCGCCGCCCCTGCAGCAGCAGCAGCCGCCGCCCCTGCAGCAGCAGCAGTCGCCGCCCCTGTAGCAGCAACGGCCGCCGCCCCTGCAGCAGCAGCAACAGACACCGCCGCTGCAGCAGCAGCAGCAGCCGCCGCCCTTGCAGTAGCAACAGCAGCAGCAGCAACAACAGCAGCAGCAGCAGCAGCCCACTGGCAACGTTGGCGGCCACCCTGACCCTCTCGCTGCCCTTCAGCAACAGCTTGCCGCCTTGACGCAGCAGCTTGCAGCGCTACAGCCGGTCGCTTCCCACAGCGCCACCAGTGCGCCGCTGTCCTTCATCCCCCCAGGGCATGCTAGCCCCGTTGTGTCTGCTGCCACGTACTACCTGGCACAGCAGCAGACTCAGCGCCAACGGCAGACAGTGACCTCCGTCCTTGGCCCCACTTTGGGTGCCGGCCGCAGGCA
>SZWC01005854.1:47681-62015 GCA_023375785.1 Penium margaritaceum | reverse complement strand
AACGCAGCCGTGCGGTCAGAATCTGCTAGAAAAATATTAGCAAGGAGTTATGGCAGCCTAAACCCAGATAGTGCCCACAACGGTTTATGCTGCCAAACAGGGCCATGCAACATGCAACTGGGACCCTAGGCAGTGCATGACGATGCAGACGCGATGGGACGCGCTGGACGCATGCAAGCAGCAAATGCGGAGTCAATGACCGCCGGCAGCACGACCGTCGAGGAGGCCTGACGATGGAGCTGAGCGCGTCGCCTGAGAGAGGAGGCTCCAACGAACTGCGAGAAGACCTCAGCGTGCGTCGGCTCCACCAGACGATACTCCATCAGCGTCGAGTCTCGCCGTCAGTCATCTGCACGCCGATGTACACAAGCCGGGAGGACACAACAGAGCACAATGAGAGATGCGAAAACACCAACACCAACTGCCGTGCTGTCTCAACCCACACGATGCTGATGCTGCCGTCATGCAACTATGACCCTACATAGTGATACTCAACGTTGATGTGCTTTGTGTGGGTATGATGCACGCCGTCATTGTTGGCGATGGCCATGGCACTCTCATTGTCACAATGCAACGTGATGGATGGGACGGACTCACGTAACTCGGACAACAGACGACGCAACCACACACTCTCACACGCGCCTGATCCAAGAGCCACGTACTCAGCCTCAGCAGTGCTGCGTGCAATGCACCCCTTCTTGCCACTGCGCCAGGACACAGCCGTGCCGCCAATCAGAAACATCCAGCCTGTGCGACTCTTACCGTCAGGACTGCCGGCACAGTCGCTGTCGCTGTAGCCCACTGCGACAACAGACGGTTGACGGCAGAACATGAGACCTCGCCGAGGAGGCGAGACGACATAGCGCAGTACTCGGATCGCGGCCTCGTGGTGGAGGTGACGTGGCTCCTGAGAAAACTGGGCCAGGAGGTTGACGACGAACGCGATGTCTGGACGCGTCGTCGTCGCCAGGAACATCAGTGACCCGATGACTCGCAGGTACGTGGTCACGTCAACTGGCTCCCCCACAACTGCTGGGTCAGGACTCTTCAGCTTCACCTGGCCATCGGGCGACATGGGTGAGGATGCGCTCGGCACGAGTGGGAGGTCCTCGGCGAAGTGAGTGGACAAAGTCTGCACATAAGCAGCCTGATGGACGTGGAGGATGCCCTGGGAGCAATCATGCTCGAGCTCCATGCCCAGGAAGACTCGGACAGACCCGAGATCCTTCATCTGGTAGGTGGCGTACGGCAGGTCCTTGATGCGCTGGATGGCGGCCGTGTCTGGCGACGCAATGAGGAGGTCGTCGATGTAGACCAGAACAATAGCGAAGGTCTGGCCTCACGGACTGACAAACAGTGCAGGGTCTGCGGTGCTGCGCTGGAGCCTACCACGAAGGAGCGTGCAGCAGATCTCCTGGTTCCAGCACCGAGGCGACTGCTTCAGGCCATAGAGGGCCTTACGCACCTGCCACACTCTCCCGGTGCCATCGTCGAAGCCTGGTGGCTGCACCATGTAAAGCTCCTCACCCTCAAGTGAACCATGGAGAAAAGCGTTGCTCAAATCCATCTGATGCAGCTCCCACCCGTACTGGGCGACTAGGCTGAAGAGCGCCCGGCTGGTGGAGAACCGGGCAACTGGGGCAAAGATCTGGTCAAAGTCGACCCCAGGGACCTCGGCAAACCCCTTTGCAGTGAGGCGGGCCTTGTACTTGTCCAAGGACCCGTCGGGTTTCCACTTGCGCCGAAAGACCCACTTGGCACCGATGGCCTTCCGACCTGGAGGAAGGTCGACGAGGTCATACACGTGGTGCTGTCGGATAGCGGCGAGCTNCGTGCTGTGGAGCGGACTGAGAGAGCATGTGCCTCTCGCGCCCCAGGTGGGATGCGCGCCAGGGCAGCCACGACAGCGTGCCGATGCTCGTGATGGAGCATGGCGTAGCCCAATGCGGAGCCAGGGTGCAAGTCTGCAATAATGGCCGACGTGGTCAGGCCCAGGGCCTTGGTGCCAGGGTCCCCACTCACGACCGTGGGAGTGGAGGAGGCACGTGGAGCCACGGGGGGTCAAGGCGCTACCGAGCGTGGTGCGACGGTTTGCACGCTCACCGACGGCCTGGGTCGGAGGCTGCCGCCGGGGCCACGTGTGTAGCGTGGCAAGGCATGCGACGACGCTGATGGGCCAGTGGAGGCGACTGGGGCTGTCGGCTCGGAGAGATCAGCGGACACGACGGGGGCTGCCGGCCCGGAGGGACCAGCAGACACGACTGGGGGAGCTGGCCCGGAGGGACCAGCGGAAGCGACTGGGGCAGCTGGCCCGGAGGGACCAGCGGACGCGACTGGGGCAGCTGGCCCGGAGGCACCAGCGGACGCGGCTGGGGCAGCTGGCCCGGAGGGACCCGCGGACGCGGCTGGGAAAGCTGGCCCGGAGGGACCAGCGGACGCGGCTGGGAAAGCTGGCCCGGAGGGACCAGCGGACCCAGAGGGACCAGCGGACGCGGCCGGGGAAGCTGGCCCGGAGGAACCTGCGGACGCGGCTGGGGCAGCCGGCCCGGAGGGACCGAAGAATGTGTCACCCGGACGCGGTAGGACGGAGGACGGACTCACCACTCCCCCACGCGACGGGATAGACACAGACGAGCCGGAGCGAATGAGGTCGCGAGGAAACAGGTCCTTGAAGAAGAGGGCATCCCGGGACTTGACGATGCAATGTCGAGAGGGGTCCCAGAAGCGCCAGGCCTTGGACTGGCGAGAGACACCGAGGAAGGTGTAGGGACGGCCGCGGGGGGCGAGCTTGCCGCCCTGCTGCGGGGCGGGAAGCCAGACGATGGCGACACAACCCCAGACGCGAGCGGGGCGGAGGTCAGCGCGTTGACCGCACCAATGCTGGTACGGCGTGGACTGACGGGGAAGGGGACCATGGGGAATCCGGTTCCAGACCCAGGTCATGTAGGCCATGGCTTCAAAGTAGAAGCCCTCGGAGAGACCGGACTCGACACGCATGGTGCGGACGGCGTCGGCCATGGTCCGGTTCCACCGCTCAGATACACCGTTCTGGGCGGGGGTGTAGGGCGCGGATGTCTCGTGGTGGATCCCACGGGAGGCGAGGAAAGTCGTGGCCTCACCCATGTACTCGCCATCGCGATCGGAGCAAAAGCGGCGAAGGGTGCGGCCACACGCGCGCTCTGCGAGGACAAGCCAGTCCTGGATGGCGTGGGCGACATCGCTCTTCTGCCTGAGGCAGAAGACTCAGCGATAGCAAGAGTAGTCATCCGTGAGGGTGAGGACATAGCGGCCATGCTCGCCGACCGACTCGGTGGGGAGAGGGCCCATGACATCCGAATGGACAAGGTCGAGAGGGGCAGATCCACGGGANGTGCACAACATCCATGCTCATGCGGTCAAGTGCAGTCACGGACAGGAGGCTGAGCTCGAGACCAGGGACGAAGAGGACATCGGTCAGAAAGACGTCACCGGTAGGACCACGAAAACGAACGATGCCAACACCACGGACAGGCAACACCTGTCCAGAGCCCGTCCGGACACCGGAGACATCGCCGACAGGACCGAGCATACTGAAGGCCTCACGAGAGGCCGTCATGTGATGCGTGGCCCCGGAGTCGATGATCCAGGTCTCAACAGGGTCCTAGACCGGGGTCGCTAGATCGCTAACGGTCACATGGCAGCAGGCAAGGGACGCGGACGCGGTGGATGGAGGCGCAAAACGGGAGTGCCAATCGTCAAGCCAGGCAACATCATCAAGAAGAGAGGCGGAGGAGGCCACAGGCAACGACGAGACAGACGAGGAAATGGGACACAACCGCAACTCAGTCTCAGTCATGCAGGGCTGGGCAGGAGAGCAGGAGGTGACGCAACTCGCACTTCCCTGGGGAGGAGGGCGAGGCAGGCCGAGTTGGAGCGCGATAAACTGCTCCAGCTGACGCTCACGGGAGGAGGGCCCAGGAGCGGAGACGGAGTGCGGTGTGACGGCGCCGGAGCCCGGGTAGGAGGAGGACAAAATCGCCAAAGGGAACGGGGGCGCCGACGGCTGCGGAGTCGGTGTCTGCGGGAGTGGCGAGACGACCGGGGTGGTGGAGCCGCTGGACGAGGTCGAGGCGTCAGAACTGGCGACAGCAACGGAGGCAGAGGTGAGACGGCGCTCCCGCTGGTGACGCATGGTGGCGATGATGCGCGCCTCGTCCGTCGGCAGTGGGCACGTGTACCACCCGTGCCCAGGCTGGCCACAGTTGTGGCAGGCAGAGCCACCACTGCCAGACCCGGTCGACGGCTGCTCCTGCTGCTGCTGCTGCTGATCCTTGCCCTTCTTGCTCCGACGCTTCTTCTTTGCCGTCGGCGAAGCGCTGGCGGAGGAGCTGGCGGAGGAGCTGGCGGAGGAGCTGGCGGAGGAGCTGGCGGATGTGGCTGTGGCGGGAGAGGCGATGGCCACGGAGGCGAGAGCCTCCGTGCGATGGAGTTCGGACTCCAGGCGAGCTTCCTCAATGCGGAGGAAGAGCTCGTATGCCCAGGGCACGAGGGTGCCCTGGGTCACCATGGTGGAGAGGACGTCCTTGGGGTAGTGAACGAAGACGTCCGCGTACGCGCTGGTGGCGCCGCGCTTGATGGTGAGGAGCGCGGACAGAGGTGGTGGAGCAGCTGTACCGAGACGACGCAGGATGTCCTCCGCCCGCTGCCAGTAGGCAGTGACCGTCTCGGTCTCCCCCATGCGCAGGGAGTTGAACTCTCGGAGCAGACGGCTGATCTCAGCGTCGCTGGACAGACGATGAGGCTGAGTGAGGATGTGCCATGCGGATGCAGGGTCCGGTGTGGCGCCAGTGGTGAAGTCGCCGAGGAAGGGCTCCAGTGCCAGGCGGGAAGCCGGAGGGGCTACTGGGACGAGGGCACGGACGGCGCGACCAGCGTCATACAGCTGGTCAGCCTGAGTGGAGTCATAGGGATGGGTGTAGTACACCCATAGACCCTCCCCTTGCGTCCAGATGCGGAAGCTGAGCTCCCAGCTCCGGAACTGCTCGCCAGCCTTAAGCGGCGGCGGCGGTGTCTCAAAGTCCTTCTGCCTGCGGCCAGCGCCCAGAGTTGGGCCAAGGACGGAGGTCACTGTCTGCCGCTGGCGCTGAGTTTGCTGCTGCGCTAGGTAGTGCGTGGCAGCGGACACAGCTGGGCTGGCGTGCCCTGGAGGGATGAAGGGTGGCAGCGCACCGGTAGCAGTGTGGGAAGCTGATGGCTGCAGCGCCGCAAGCTGCTGCGTCAAGGCGGTGAGCTGTAGCTGAAGAGCTGCGAGGGGGTCAGGGACGCCGCCGCCGATGCTAGAGGACATCTGTTGCTGCAGTTGCTGCTGCTGCTGCTGTTGCTGTTGCCTCTGCATCAAGGCGGGGAGCTGCAGCTAAAGAGCGGCGAGTGGGTCAGGGATGCCACTACCGATGCCAGAGGGCAACTACTGCTGCTGCTGCTGCTGCTGCGGTTGCTGCCGCTGCTACTGCTGCTGCTGCTGCTGCTGCGGCTGCTGCTGCTGCTGCTACTGCTGCTGCTGCTGCTGCGGCTGCTGCTGCTACTACTGCTGCTGCTGCAGCTGGTGCACAAAAAGGGGGCTAGGGGTCCCTCCCCCAACAGAGGAGGACCCCGCGTCAGAGGGGCTGTTGGTCATGGTGGTGAAAGATGCCTCTCGTCCCCTTTTGTGTTTTTTTTCTTTCTTCTTTTCTTCTGTGCTAATGATATCAGTAGTGACGTCAGCCGAGGATGGCTGACGTCAGCAGTGGGAACTGCGTGTGCGCAATGCCACTGTTTTCTCCCCCGGCCCCCCTTTTTTTTCTCTTTTCTGTTGATGACGTCAGTAGTGACGTCAGCAGAGGGGTGCTGACGTCAGCAGTGGCAAATGTTGGGGCCGCCGCTGCTGTTGTTGGTGCTGATGCTGCTGTTGTTGCTGCTGCTACTGCTGCTGTTGCTGTTGCTGCGGTTGCTGCCGCTGCTGCTGCTGCTGCTACTGCTGCGGCTGCTGCTGCTGCTGCTGCTGCAGCTATTTGCTGTTGCTGCTGCTGCTGCTGCTGCTGTTGCTGCTGCTTCGGGTGCTGCAGCTGCTACTGCTCGTGCTGCGAGCTGCAGCAGCTGTTGTGACTGCTGCTGCTGCAGCAGCGAGCTGCTGCAGCTCACTGCTAGAGCTGAGTGCTGCTGCAGCTGCTGCGTGCTGCAACAGCTGCTCACTGCAGCTGCAGCGAGTTGCGGGGGTGGGGGATTTTTTTTTGCCTTTTCTTTGTTTTTTTTTTTTCCTGTTAACAGCGGGCAGTAGCCCGCTGCCTGCTGCGAGCAGCGGGCTGCTGCTCGCTGGCAGCAGCGAGCTGCTGCTCGCTGCGAGCAGCGGGCAGCAGCAGCCGCGGCTGGCAACTGCTGCTCGCTGCTGTTGCTGCTGCTGCTGCAGCTGTCGGCTGCTGCAGCTCGCTGCAGCAGCTGCTGCAGCTCGCTACAGCAGCTGCTGCAGCCCGCTGCTGCACGCTGCTGCAGCTGCTGCGTGCTGCGGCTGCTGCGTGCTGCGGCTGCTGCCTGCTGCTGCTGCGAGCTGCTGCAGCCGGCTGCTGCTGCGGGCTGCTGCTGCTGCTGCACGCCGCTGCTACTGCTGCACGCTGCTGCTGCTATTGCTGCGAGCTGCTGCTGCTACGGGCTGCTGATGCTGCTACTGCGAGCTGCTGCTGCTGTTGTTGCGAGTTGCTGCTGCTGCGTGTTGCTGCGAGCTACTGCTTCTGCCTGCTGCTGCTGGTGGTGCCAGTCACTGCACCTGGGTGACGTTGCCGCGTGCGTCGTCGCCCACAGACGTCAGACGCCGCCTGCCGCTCACCTCCTCGCGTCACGCGTGGGGGTCAGTGCTGCCGAAAAATTTTGGCAGCATTTCCCCTGGCCCAGTGGCCGTGGGAAAAATTCTGACGCCGCCACCAGGAGGGTCAATGCTGTCGGAAAAAATCCGGCAGCATTTCCCCTACACTGGCGCGTATGGGAGGTCCGCCGGCGTTGTCTGGCACCTGTTCGCCAGTCTTCTGCTGCTGCTGCTACGCTCTGGCTCTGATACCAAGAAAGAAACTATGCAGCAGGTTGGGGCAGCAGCGTTGTTGATGCAGCGTGCGGGCTTCCACGCTCGTTGCTTAAGTCAGCTGCCCCCTCAGTCTGCTGCTCTAGAGTCAAAGTCTGGAAGCTCTGGGTTTTGTTACTCAGAAACGCGCGCGCCAGAGTTAGCGCCAGAAAGAAGCTGAAAACTGATAATGACTGATTAGGAATGAAGAATGAACAACAATGGGAGACCCCTCCAAGTTCTAGGCCCCCCCCNCCCCCCCCAGCTCTGTAGAGCTTGTTACTCAGTTCATCAGCCAATCAGAAAATAGCTCAGTTCAGGCTGGCAGGTTTTCTCGGTGAGGCCTGCCAGGCAGCCGACAGCCCAAAACCCGGGCGTCGTCCGTTTTGCCTGAAAACTGGACCATACCATAATACCGACGCTGCAAACGCAGCCGTGCGGTCAGAATCTGCTAGAAAAATAGTAAAGAGGAGTTATGGCAGCCTAAACCCAGATAGTTCCCACAATGGTTTATGCTGCCAAACAGGGCCATGAAACATGCAACTGGGACCCTAGGCAGTGCATGACGATGCAGACGCGATGGGATGCGGTGGACGCATGCCAGCAGCAACTGCGGTGTCAATGACCGCCGGCAGCACGACCGCAAAGGAGGCCTGCCGATGGAGCTGAGCGCGTCGCCGGAGAGAGGAGGCTCCAGTGAACAGCGAGAAGACCTCAGCGCGCATCGGCTCCACCGGTTGACACTTCATCAGCGTCGAGTCTCGTTGTCAGTCATCTACACGCCGATGTACACAAGCCGAAAGGACACAATAGAGCACAATGAGAGATGCAAAAAAACCAACACGGACTACCCGCTTGGAGCTGACCGATCACTGGTCCAGAGCCCCAGATGCCACCGAGACTCTTTGCTATGTCTTATACGTCTTGCAGGCGTCTTTCGGCGGACTGGCCATGAAGCCTATTTGCATGTTTTTGCATTGTATGCTCACTGTCAGTCGATGGATGCATGCATTTCACCAGTCGTAGCGTCCGTCTTTTGATTTTTCACGTCTAGGTTCAGACGGTGTAGCATTCTGACATGTGTGCGCAGAGTTACGGCCAAAACAGTGGTTTTGGGCCGGTTTTAGGACAGCTCTTGGACTGCCGCGTGCGACACCCGTCGTGCGCCGCGGCAGGTATTTATGCCTTGGACCTGTCATTTGTCATTCCTCTCTGCATATGCTATATTGAAACATTCTGACATTGTGTCTTGTGTCCCCTAGCCAAACCCTTGCCGTTGTGTGTACGACCTGTGACCGTCGTCACCGTCTGATCAGGCACTGACGCCTGGTCAGCGACGGTGTTGCTAGTGTTGGTTTGTGTGGCTTCCACCCGTCAGGACCGACATTGCTAGTTTACTTATATACCCACATTTGGGGTATATGGCAGAGGGCGTGACGACACGACGGGCCTCCGGACTGCACCGAGACTTCTCCAGCACCTACGACAGCGCTGGCGAGACGCGGTCGATGCGTTCCGACAGCCATGTGGGCTTGTCAGGAGGCACGAGAGTTTTCTCGGTGGGTTGAGACCCACGCACCCGGTTGATTGTACCGGTGCGACGAGGAGACCCGATGGCTGTTGTGGGGCTTCCGAAGTTTGGAAAGCCGTTTGTGATGTCTGGACGTTGATTCCGAGATGTTTTGACACCGCTCATATTTTCTCGGTGGTCGAGACCCGGGCACTCGGTGAGCTGTTCCGGTGCCTCAAGGAGACCACCTTTGTTGCTCTCGTGGTGTATGCAGTGTGTTCTCCCTGTTGAGTCATTTCGGTTCAGCAGGGGTGACGGGGCCCGGTGCGGTTAGCTGCCGGCGCCCCTATATAAGCCCGCTAGGGGCTCATTTGTAAACTCTCCTTGTTCTTTGTATTCAGCGTTCCAGACTTAGCCAAATTCTTGCCGTCTTGTATCGCACTCACACACAGAGCTCATGTTCGTGCTTGCATGGGCCTGCATGCCCCAAAACAATTTTCCAATTTGGTATCAGAGCATAGGGGGGCGTGTTAGCAGTAGAAGCAGCAGCAGTGGGCGGAACGCTAAGAGAACGCACCACGTGGGGCCACGCCGGCAGCAGCGTGAGGGAGCGCGAAGCGACTGCACATGAACGCCACAGGGGCGGTGAGCCGCGCACAGCAGCAGCAGTAGCAGCAGCAGCACGCGTTGGCAGGAGCAGCGTGCACGAGCAGCAGCGACGCAACACCAGCTTGCAGCCGTGGCAGCAGCGAGCAACAGCAGCAAGCAGAAGCAGCAGCGTGCAGCAGCAAGCAGCGACGCAGCAGTAGCAAAAGCAGCAGAAGCAGCTGCAGTAGCTTTAGTAGCAGCAGCAGCAGCAGCAACCGCAGCAGCAGCAGCAGCAGCAGCAGTAGTAGTAGCAGCAGCAGCTTGCAACGGCGTACGGAGCGAAAGAAGAAAAAAAAAAAACAAGGCAACAGCAGATCAGCAGCAGCAAGTAGCAGCAGCAGCTGCTGCGCAGAGCAGCAGCAGTAGCAACAGCAGCAGTTGCAGCAGTAGTAGCAGCATCAGTTGCAGCAGCAGCCGAAGCAGCAGCAGCAGCAGCATCCGTAGCAGCTGCACCTGCTGCTGCATCTGCTGCTATAGCTGCGAGGAGGGCCTCGCAGCCCTCCTCTGATGGGGGGGGGGCTCTGAGGGGGCATGTCGACCCCGTCCGCCACCCTCCTCTCCCTCCTTTCTCCCTTTCTCAAGGGGACCCTCGGAGGGCTCCGCCGAGACCCTCTGAGGGTCCCTTTGGAGGGGCCCGTTGGCCTCGCGGGCCCCCCTCGGCCCCGTCGGCCCCGTCGGCCGACCGACGGAGGGGCCGAGTCAGAGGGGCGGACAGGACCCCCCCCCCTCGCTCCCTCCTCCCCCCACACCCACTCGCTCACTCGCTCGCTGAGCGAGCGAGCGAGCGAGCATCCACGGGAGGAGGGCCGGACAAGCCGGACACCTCCCCCCGCCCCCCCCTTCACTTTATCTTATCCATTCACCCACCATCCGGGCAATCGAGAAAAAGGGGGGGGGCGAGCAATAACACTCCAAAAAGGGGTATGACTGAAACAGAGTGAAAAAAGGGGAGAAAAAGCGATCGAAAAAAAAAACAAA
The DNA here is from genome assembly GCA_023375785.1 of Penium margaritaceum. Classification (NCBI taxonomy): domain Eukaryota; kingdom Viridiplantae; phylum Streptophyta; class Zygnematophyceae; order Desmidiales; family Peniaceae; genus Penium; species Penium margaritaceum. The sequence continues at coordinate 51,816 of SZWC01005854.1, read as the reverse complement.
AAGGAGGGTGAGGGCGCAAAAGGAGAATATAACAAAAAAAGGGGGGGGGAGGAAAAGACGATTTCAACCAAACGTACGGGACCATCGAGTAGCCCGTCATCTCACCGATAGCTGCACTTGTAGCAACCACTGCAGCATCAGCGGCGGTTGCAGCAGCGCTTGCAGTTTCACCCTCTGTACCGGCAACGGATTGTGTTGTCGGCGGCGATTTCCGCTTTGAGACGTGTCGTGGATCGGCGTCTCCCTAAGGCCCGTGGATTGGTGCGCACACTTCACCCCGTAGGATCGCCAGCGGATTCGAGTCTTACCGTCTCCGAGGGCTGGGTCGTCTATCGCTTGGAGCAGCAGCCACACTTGCAGCCGCCACCCCTTCTCGTCTTGGAGCATTCGTTTCTCTATTCGTGGCAGCAGCATTGGTCGCCGAAGCTAGTCAGACTCTCGTCTCCGGGTGTGCTGTGGTAGTGCAGCTCTTCCCGTCTGGTCACGTTTGCTGACCTGGACGCCGTGACCTCCGAGAGTGATAGAACCTGCGGACCTCATTCTCTCCCGTGGCTTGGTGTTTGCCACCGGGAGTAGGTGCCCCCGGCACCTATCCATCGTCCAGCGCACGAGATGAGTGCACGGACGTGTGAGCAGGCGTGCTGCGCATTTGCCTGCTACTACTATGGTGATGGACGTCATGGTTGGCGTCGCTGCTGGATGCGCCCTCCCGGCTGGCATCCACCTTGGCTACAACCTCGTCCGAGCCTGCGTCCTCCACAGCATACGGATCTTCCGGTGTTGGTAGATCCCCTAGTTGGACCTCTGGCGAGCATATTCGCCGAGATCCGTGGCCTATGGCAGATGGTGCAGCGGATTTGTGACCTCGTTGTCACTGAGCGTGCTTCTGCTACTCGTTCGTCGACGGCCTCTTCGACCACATCTCCTCCATCATCTCCTCCTTCTTCATCCGATGATGTCCCTTCAGCTTCACCTGCCGGCCAGTCCCAGGTTGACACCATCCTTTTGATCCTCCACTCTGCTGTGACCACGCCACCACCCCGCGATGACTTGTCTTCCAGCAGTCGTTCCAGTCGAGTGACTCTACGACGTCGTCGTCAGCGCTCTGCACGGCGTGCTCACGCCGGTGTTGATACATCCTTCACCTCCTCGGCCTCCATTGCTGTACCTGTCAAGGGGGAGTGTGGTTACCGCGCATTGCATGATGCAACAGTAGTGACAGGATCCGCAGTTGGGTCAAGGGGGAGTGAGTCTGATCCCGACATGGAGGTCATTGTGCAGACTTGCGTATCATTGAGCTCGACTTCCACGTCTGCGCTGGATCCAGATCTTCTACAGCAGCAGCTTGCGTCAGGAGGTGTCCAGGCCTGGCGTCCGTGGGCGGTGCCACTCGCGGCTCCTACCGGTGGCGGCCCGGCGGTGGCACACGGGTCCAGTATGGATCGGGAAGCATCTTTGGGAGTCTTGGCGGAGATTGAATAGCAGGCTCACACGAGTCCTGCGGAGGTTCTAGTGCAGGAGATATGCGTGTCATCGATGTCGACATTCACGCTGGGACAGGAGCCGGACGTTCTGCAGCAGCAGGTTGCATCACGAGGAGTGCAGGTCTCATGTGCCTTGGCGGTGCCACCTGCGACTCCAACCGATAGCGGCCTGGCGGTGGCACATGAGTCCCGCGCGGATGGGGATACCCCACACGGATTTCTGGGGACGTTGGCGCACGGGACTCATACTTGCCCGACAGTGGTCCTAGTACACGAGCAGAGTCGACCGGCTGGTCTGTTGGAGGTTGAGGCGTTCTTGAGAGCACCAGTTCTCAGAGATGTCGCCAGGTCATATGCTGCAGCAGACACAACAGGCTCCACCGCCTCATCTGCGCTACTTGTGGACCCGCTTCAGCGTGAGGTGTCGTTCAGGTTCCCACAGCCTCCGGGTTCCCGTACACACGGAGCAGCGACAAACATGCCGGAGTCAGATGATGGTCGTCACTCTATCAGCGAGCAGGTGGTAGCGACCAGTCTTCCCGGCGAGACAGTGCGTGAGCGCCAGCTGCGCTTGCTGGTCGCCTTGAAGGGCATTGTCGAGCCGGAGCCCTGCACACCAGTTTCCACTACGACGGCAGTTGACGGTAGTGGTGCAGATCCCTACATGCAGATGGAGTCACCTCGTCAGCAGGAGCTGAGTTGTGCACCTTCGTGTTCACCTATTAGTGACCTTGCTGATGACATGGATACTGAGAGTGGCAGTACCTGCACGGACGACGTTTCCACATGCTCTACGGACTCTGATGGCTCCTTCTCCTTCTCTCTCGGCATGGGACCGCTCACTCCTTGCATGACAGACACAAGTTGCGATGTGGATGTGACACCTGCAGCTGCATCCGATGTTCCAGCGTCTCGGCACATTGCGAGCTTGGTTGACCCCCAGGAGGATGCAGCAGCACCAGTTCCATCGTCTCGAGCATCAGAGATGCAGATGGCGTTGTACTCACGAGTTGTACAGTCTGCATGTGCAGCATCCAGTGAGGCAGAGTTTATTCTACACCAGGTCGACATCGGCCACCTTGACATGTCCGAGGCAGATTACGCCGACGTGCAGGAGCGTGTAGTGATGTTGCAGTGGGAGATGATGGCAGCGCGTGAGCAATTCTCAGAGGATGGCAGCATCAGTACTCTCGGCACGACCCATGCTCCAGCAACATCTGGCACACCTATGCTTGGGGAGCATCTTGTACGCGCTCCGAGTATGACGTCCGTTGGAGACACTGTCAGAGGAGAGGTGACCGTGCCTTCGGCTTCCGCCATCCTCGCTCCTGTCGACCCTATCATCGCTCCTCCTTCTGCTGCCGTCACGCACCTTCATCCACCCGACTCACTTACCCCATCTTCATCTTCCTCCGCGAGTGGTGACCCGGTTCGTCGTTCCAGCTCTCCTCCTCCGGCGGTACACCCCTGTGCCTCAGGGTGCTCTATCCGGCCTCCAAGGCCAGTTCCGCCACTTCATCCACGCACGCGTGCTGCTCGCCCATTCCCGTTCCTCCGGCTTACACAGATGCATCGCGGCAGTGCGGAGGCAGGAGAGACTGTGAGTTGGGACCCTTGGCAGTCACGCGAGGACTGGCATACCCTACGCGATGCAGATTCAAATGAGGAGTTGTAGCAGGAGACACCACTTCGTCTTTGAGGGAGGGAGTCGATCCGCACGTGACAGGAGGAGCTATCTCTGCATGTTGGACACACCACATGACTCATCGCCCAGGATCTGTTCAGATACATCAGCATCTCCATCAAGGACATCGCTCCCAGGTTCATCTGCCCAAGGGGAGTGTTGTGTGGACCTCGACCTGACGCAACGTCATGGGAGATGCATGGGGAGGTCCATGCTCTGTTGTGAGCATCTACAGCATCCCGCATGTGGCTCATGCTGTGTGCCTGCACAGCTGCATGTACATGGCAGCACCCTGTTGGTCGAGACCCGGGCACTTGGTGCGTTGTACCAGTGTCACAAGGAGGCCATGTGATCGTGTGTCTTGTCTATGGCTATAGTGTGTGTGGCATGTGCATGCGAGCTGTTGGTCGAGACCCAGACACGTGGTGCATTGCACCCGTGTTACGAGGAGATCCCCCCATGATCCTGTGTTTGGATGATGATACTATTGTGATGGATTGCTCGTAGTGGTCGAGACCCGGGCCCTGGTACCGCCAGTGTCACGAGGAGACCATCTTGTTGCTTGACATGTGTGTGATAGGCATTACACTGGTTTGTGCACGTGTGCATCCCTCCTCTCATGGTCGAGACCCAGACACTTGGTGGGCTGTGCCAGTGTCCAGGGAGACCCTAGATGGATAGCAGATGAGTGTGTGTGTGTGTGTGTGTGTGTGTGTGTGTCTGTGTGAGTTGACTCATGCATCTTATGGCTTGCCATACATTGTTGTTCCATGCCTTCGTTCATTCGTTCTGGCGTGGACGGCTATGTCAGCCAGGGGGAGTGTTGGTTTGTGTGGCTTCCACCCGTCACGACCGACACTGCTAGTTTACCGATATACCCACATTCGGGGTATATGGCAGAGGAGGGCGTGACGACACGACGGGCCTCCGGACTGCACCGAGACTTCTCCAGCACCTACGACAGCGC